>CM034360.1:118851973-118945335 GCA_019925275.1 Mytilus edulis | reverse complement strand
GTACACATGCCTTCATAAATCAACCAAATTCAACATGTTATACTTCCCATTGACTGCCATGCTGACAGTCTGTACACATGCCTTCATAAATCAACCAAATTCAACATGTTATACTGATTTCTAGACTTTAAAAAAAAATTTGATCTGAACAATTTTAATTTCTTTGAGCCTTGCTCTATAGTTCATCACTATGACCCAGTAATGATATCTTAACAATCAAATTATGTCATCTCAAAACCTATCTTTAAAATGAAATTTAATCTCCACAAAAAAAAATAAAAAATAAAACACTTTACAGGGTCAAGTAAGATTAAGTCTGTATAATGTTTATAACTCAAACTAGGTGTCAGTATAGAAAAGCACATAATACATTTGGATGTCTGATTAAAAATATAATAAAATGAAATTTGACCCACCATTTCTCAGCCACTACTTCCTCGGCTTTTGTCCCAGGTTTCAGGTATCCCAAAGCGAGGCAGGCGCTCTCCCTCACGAGTCTGTCCTCATCGTCTAACATACCCATAATACGGTCAACAGTAGCTTTCTTGTTCTTTGCTATAATAATAGATGGTGAAATGTATATTGAAAATACTAAAATTATAAAATTTTAAATATTTGATACAATTTCAATCAAAACAATCATTAGGAATTGATATAATATAGATTTAAAAGACACAAATTTACAGCAGTACATTTAGATGTACGATCAAGTATTATTCCTTCTTACATTTTCACCAAGACATATTTTTTTTTTATTTGTCTTTGTATTTCTATATTATTATCAGGATGCCATCCTGTAAATGAAATTATAGCTTGTTATTGTTTATCTGTACATAATAATTAAATTTTCATGTAATACATCTAATGATTGTCAGACAGTTTTTTGTCTATCTTAAATATGGAATATAGAATCTTAAATATGGAATATAGAATTAAATAACAAAGAATGACTGCAATATTTTTTCTGTCTATGAGAAATCGAAGTATTAACATAAAAAATATTGTGCACACTAAACACTCTGTGTAGCAGGATATTTAAAAGTGTGCACACCATTTTTGAGGCTATTTCTTATAGACAGAAAAGTTCCTTTCATAACTTTGACACTTAAAGTAGACCTTAAATATTCTGTGTAAAAAGAAGCTTATATGAGCTTTGAGATGAAGAACACCAATAAAAGTACTGTTCCTTAAACTTGCTTTACTTTTGTGGTTTTTTTTGCAGTGCATAAGCTGAATTTGTTTCATAGAGAGATACCCCATAAATCTTTCTTTCTATTATAAATCTTATTGCATAGTTTGTCAAAGTATTATACTGTATCTATGTCTGAGGGTATTAACAAACTTAGGAAACTAGATATGCATAAGACAAGTATGTATTCGATGTAATCTAGCCTAAATCAGTTGTAAATATGTAGGTTTTTTAAATGTTGCTATTGGACAAAATTCCATAAATGACAGAAAAAAGGATATAACTAAAGTTTAAGACAACAACTGACAAGAAACAAGACTTGGGACAGGCACATGTCTTGTCTTCCAACATGATAAACCAAAATATTTCTGCAATTAACAGCCAATTGCACTGAGTGTGTAGGCAAATGTAGTATCATTGATTAGCTGGCTTGTTAGCAGAACCGTGAAGACACTTTTTGGTTCTGTAAACTACCCTTCTTTACGACTAGACTTGTCTGACAGATAACCAATCTGTTTGTCTGTAGGACTAGGCTACTTTGACGAGAGGGTAGTATACCTTACCTAAAAATGACTTAACAGTTCAGCTAACAATCAAGCTAACCAAAGATATTACCTTAGCCTACACACTCAGTGCAATCTACTGTAAATAATAACAAGCAAGCCAACCAAAGATATTACCTTAGCCTACACACTCAGTGCAATCTACTGTAAATAATAACAAGCAAGCCAACCAAAGATATTACCTTAGCCTACACACTCAGTGCAATCTACTGTAAATAATAACAAGCAAGCCAACCAAAGATATTACCTTAGCCTACACACTCAGTGCAATCTACTGTAAATAATAACCAGTGTTTACCTGATTTAGCCAAAGCAATAGTGGCCACAGCCCTGATATTTGGATCAGCATCTTTTAACATCTTTGATAGACCTTGGACAACAGCAGGAAAGGAGAAATTGCCTGTAAAATAAAAAATAATAAAAAAAAAAACATTCACAACTGTACGAAAAACATTGAAAAATGCATAGTATTGTAAATTGAGAAATTTTTACATTGATTTTTTTAATGCAAAAATTGCTGTATGATAGGTGTATCAAAATATTTAAAAAAAAAAGGCTTTAAAATTTTGATATCATTATGTAGAAGCAGCATTTCTTGTAAATCTAAGATAAATCTCATATTTCTGCTATTGTTTGAAAAAGTAATTACACACAAACATTTCTGTATGTATATACAGTCCAACATATTGAATACTAAGTTCAGGTTATTAAATCATTGATTTAAAAAAAAAATATAAATAAATTATGCAGAATTAGCTTTCTTAACTTTCCAGTCTACAAAATAAATACAACTGTCTTGTCTTGATTTACAAATAAATCACATGAAAATAAAAGGAAACAAAAGTTATCTCCCTTTTTTAATCAATTGCATGTGGGTATATATATATATTTGTTCAAATACTTCATTTCAAAAGCCATGCTGGATTTTTTTTTAATTCTAGAAATGCAATTAAACAAGAATATGTCCATAGTACACAGATGCCCCACTCAAACTATAATTTTCTATGTTTAGTGGACCGTGAAATTGGATCAAAACTTAAATTTGGTATTAAAATTAGAAAGTTTCATATCATGGGGAACATGTGTACTAAGTTTCAAGTTGATTGGATTTCAACTAAATCAAAAAACTTTAACCTGGACCAAAAGTTTTAACCTGAAGCGGGACAGACAACAGAATAACAAACGGACGAATGAATAAACAGACGCACAGACCAGAAAACATAATGCCCATAAATGGGGCATAATAAAAAGGAACTATATGAAACTAAATAGAGTGTTGAGAAGAGCAGTATTTGATGAAATAGTTGTAATTAATCTCACATTTTTATGCCATTATTTAACAACAGAAATGGTACATCTATAAGTCATTTTTTGGCACCTCCGAAACGTTTAAAATCCTAATTGATATATAAAGCCATTGCTTTAGTCTAAAAGCTTTAATGCAAAAACATCACTTGTGATATCAAGGTGATATGATTTAGCAAAGTATGAAAAAAATTTAATCTTAATATTTAGATACCCATATCATTTTTTATTAGGGGCAGGGGGTGGCGCAGGACCTTTTTCGGGACGTGTTTAAGCCCAGGATTTCAGGATCAGGACCCCTCCTACCCCCCTCTTTATTAAGGCAAAAGATTTACCAAGATTTTGTATAGTTGTGAGTCGTAGTGAACTAGACATATTAAAAACCTCCACCATGGCATGATATCCTGTAGCGTATGCCTGAAGACGATTGTAAAATCTATGCATATCAGCATCTGGGTTTCCTTCACAGAAAGCTTCAAATTGACTCTTTTTCACAGTTTTTTGCAAATCAAATATATCTTTATAAATCAAATTAACGAAAAACTTAAATCTATCCTCTGAGTATTGTTTGACAATTTTGTCATGGTAGTCTGTTTCAAATTTCTTTTTGAATTCCACCCATGAGACTTCACTTTTATTGTCAAAATTCCTGTCCCAGAAATCGTATTTCAGTCCCGTCTGTCTGGTTTGGAGAGGTCTGATTGGTCTACGATGTTCAGTCATGCCCTCTTCATCTTCTCCGCCAATATCATCCTCATGGTAATTATTCTCGTCATTTGTATCGAAATTTATACTGACGTTCATTCCGTGAAAATTAATATCCCCCGAGTCGGAAACTTGAGTTGGGTCAAGTTGAGGCTGCAGATTTGACATATTTTCTGTCATTGATGCCAGCAAACTCTGTAAGCTGCTTTCATATATTTCAGGCTTGAAGAAAAATGTCCAATTTATCCTGGCGAGCATAAGTTTCCTGTAAAATTACAAAATGTTGGTGAAAAAAAGTATTTATATATTTATAGACTGTTGTTTATGGAATATAGTGGTTTCATTTATCTATTCTAAGTTGTTCCCAATTTTTGTTGATTGAGAAAACAAAATTAATATTCCACTGTTAGGCCACACCAATTTGATTCCTTGTTCGATGGACCCGCCCGCACCTATTTTTTTCAAAACAGAATTTTTTTATTTTTTTTTATATTTCCGCTTCCCGCATCCGGAAATGTAATCATGTCCATTTCCCGCACCATTTTTTTTTTGTAAATATTATAAAACGATATCAACATTTATTTTTAAAATCACAGTCTAACCGGTATATAACGATTTTAAATATAAAAGCACCCCACCACACTGTGTAAATATCTGTGAGAATATTTTTTTCAGCGTGAAACCTATTTATCCAAAGAGAGAGTGCTCCGAAATAAATTGAAATACCTGTAAAGAACAAAAAATTGGTTTCTTTCCCCCTTACTTATATTCCCAATCAAAAAATGTTCGTTGTTAGAATTAAGTACAGAGAACTTCTGAAGGATTTGCCTTCAACTGCAATTATATAATTTGTATGCTGGCGAATTCGAAACAAAACTATTCATAGCCGCTGCATGATTATGCACCTGTCCTGATTGATTCAGGGGCCTGTCGTTCGGCAGTTATCGTTTGTTGATGTTGTTCATTGGTATTTTCCCGTTTGGATATATACATTAGAATAGATCGTTTGTTTTCCTGTTCCAATTGTGTACGCTAATAATTTTGGGGTCCCTTATAGCTTGCTGTTTGGTCTGTATCAAAGCCCTGTGTAAAAGGCCGTATTTTGACCTGTGTTTGTTATTATCAGGTTGAGAACAACCCTCCCTCAGACAAGGGGTCATTTTACTGATGTAGACAAGAAAATACAAATACCAAGGATTTGTACTATAGTTCTTCTATACAAAACCTTTGAAAACTTAGAATTCATCAAAAAGAGGAGAGTTACATCATATTTTAAACAACTTTTTTCTATTAAAAAGAGGGGTCCACTTATTTTGAATAATATTAAACTGTTAAAGTAAATGTGTTAATTTTACATGGTTCAAGTCCAGAAATATTACAAAATTCTTGGACATGTTTTGACCATTTAATACTAGATAGATATATAGTTCTTTGAGAAAATATGAGCCCTTTTGTACAAACAAATATATTATAACTTATATTGATCCCTCATAAAACATGTAAAAGGGAATTTATAATATAAAGGGTTTGTCCCCAAACTGATTATGACTTGGATGGAGAATTGTCTCGTTGTCAGTCACACATTCATCATTTGTACATAGACCAGATTTAATTATTTCTTGTTGAACAGGGAAAAAATACTTCAGAAATTAAAGAAATGTCAAAGTACAAGTGATGAACATTGATAAATCCAGTTTTAATATTGTCAAAACCTACTTTTTTATGTTTACAAAAAAAAATTATAATAGCTCGCCTTTACTTTTCAAGCTTCGCCTCAAAAATTTGCAAATTAAATATTTTTTTATTAAAATTTTCAAATCGCTTGCTCGCCCCAAATTTTGGAGTCCAAAAATCCGTAGAACAAGAAATTAAATTGGTGTGGCCTTACATATGTATACTATCTGAATTTTTGGGACTTAAAATAAAATTTCTAAGGCCAGGATTTTTTAATTTGTTGGTTTACGGATCCGCCGACCTGATTTTGCCTATTTCCAGAATAAAAATAAAATTGACTTTTCATGCTTTTTCATTCCCGCCGACCCTAACAAATGCACTATCCCTGAAAAATAAATAAATTATCCTTTTTTTTATAAAATGAAATGCATTAATCACTAACATAATTGATAACACTTTCTGTTGTGAAAAAATGAAACTTCCAGTTTACGTTTCTAAAAATAGATAAATCAATTAATTATGACCTTGACATGTCGTTTGGACAAATATTTTTGTGGAACGAAACCCGTGTTTAAAACCAATTACACAATAAGTTCGTTTCTCTTATTTGTCAACAGTCCATAAGATGCATCTTCTCATAGAAATAGACTTGTCCAAATGTGGACACTGGTGGAAGTTCAGGACATCAAGTTAAAGTACTGAATATTAACAGATCATTTAAAATTTTCTTGTTTCATAGATAATAAAAAAATTTCGTCCATTTGGATAAAAACGGGAATTCGTTACAACAGATTAACCCGATATTCTCGTTTTTTCCAGTGGACGAGTCTATTACGTTTTTGACGCGTGTGTTGAAAATTATTTTCTTACCACGCTTTTACATTTATTTCTTTATCAGTTTTCGTTCTTGAAGATCATTATTCACCAAGTTTTCTGGAATTGATTAAGAGCTATGTGAATTTGTCTTCCTTTATGAAATTTAATTACGTCTTTGTCCGTGCACCCCCTTTTTACGGGAAATTATTAGGCAATGTCATGCAATTTTTATTACAACTGAGCAATAATACTTCATTAAACTAAAATTTAAGAAATGATGACAAAATAGGATAACAAACATATTATTAGAAAGGTGAAATATATATTTATTTTGCATATCAGTCTTCTGTCTTGAAAGATATTATTTTATTTTTTTCCCGACCGACCGACCCGACTTTTTCATGGAGAAAATTCGTAAACCAACAAATTAAAAAACCGTGGCCTAAGGTGACATACATTCCTCCTTCTAGTAAAGGGCTGATATCTCTAAACTTTTCCAGACTGACAGGATATATTGAAGAATTAGAGATGTAAGCCAAGGCAAGCTCGTCTGCAAACTGTGAGTCCTTGCAGGAATCCTTGCTTATAATCATAACAAACATCTGAAAAAGTTCAAAATCAAAATTACACAAAATGTATGTAAACTTGTATTTAATTTGCATGAAACAAAAGGGGAAGGTTATTATTACAAACTTCTGAAATAGTTCAAAATCAAATTACTCTAAATGTCTAGAAAACCAAAATGAAAATGAGCATGAAACAAAATTTAGAGTAGTACGTATAAGATCTGAAAAAAAGCAAATGGGGATTTTTTTTCAGAAATTGCAACTTTTTTTAAAGAGATATCATATTTGGTGTTAACAATCCATTCATTACAATATCTACCAGTACATTTAAATGATTTGTCCTACAAATACTGTTTACCTTACAACTAAGGATTGCCTCCCCTTTCTTACTAAGAGCTTCTACAGGATCCATCTCTGGTCTGGTGTACCATACTGTCCAACCCTGCTCTTCTATCTTTTCTGTATCAAAAATATTTATAAGAATTAGAACTGAAATGAATTTAACTATGGATTCATTTATTTTCGTGGGTACAATTTTTTTTGGATTAAGGAAAACTTTCATGTTGTGGATAACTAATTTTGTGGTTTTATGGAAATCTGCTTACAAGCCTTTAGAAATTTTGTTATCCCTTGAACAGTTAATTTTGTGGTTCCCATGCACCCAGGAAATGTACAAAAATTGATATCCAACGAATAATAATGTATTTGGCACCAGCCTTCTTACATTTTCAATTATTAAACTCTGTATATAATGGCTTGTCACATCAAAGGTGTAATAACCTGGTTATGGCAACAGTTGAGTATTATCAAACATGTATAACCCTACTTCATTCTTTATGTGCTTGTTCCAAGTCGGGAAACTGTAGTTCAGAGGTTGTTGTTAGTTGATGTCTGACATATTTGTTTTTTGTAAACTGTTTGGATATGCATTAGGCTGTTAGTTATCTTGTTTGAATTAATATTGTTTCCATTTTTTTTTATGTCTGGCCTTTTATAGCTGACATAATGGTATGGATTTTTTTTTAATTGTTTAGGGCTGTAAGGCCTATTATAAATTGCTTACATCCACTTCATTTGAACTCTGGTGGATAGATGTCTTAATAGGTATCATAAACAAGCTTCTGCAAATGTTTTATAGAGTTCTATAACAGTACGTTTGAGAAAATAGCTAATGTAACCAGGTGCTCCGCAGGGCGCAGCTTTATACGACCGCAGAGGTCGAACCCTGAACAGTTGGGGCAAGTATGGACAAAACATTCAAGCATGATACAGCTCTGAATTTGGATTGTGATCAAATTTTTGACATTACATGGTTTTTTTTTACACAAAACAAATGCCAAGATTTTACAAATCAATTAAAGATTTCTTCTTCAAACTTTTTAAATCTAAAATTAAATAGTTGACACAGCATAGGTTTCTGACACAGAATGAATGTGGTCTAATGAACTTAAAAGGTTTTTTTGCCTTTGAGCAAATCACTATGCTGTTGAATATTAATCCTCTCAAAAAAATGTTTGAAGAAATTTTCTTTTTATTTATGAAATCTGAAATGAGAAAAATTTAACCCCCCCCCCCTTTTTTTTCACATCCCCCTTTCCCTTTTTCAAAACTGATATCAATTCAAATTTCTAATGGAGTTTGCAACAATAACTACTCATTTAAATACATCATAAAATATTAAGATGTAAAAAAACTGCTTGTTATCACTGAATGGTAAAGATTATTTAAATTTATCAGTTGGTAGTAAAAAGTGTATATACATTGTATATTGTATATAACAAAGATTTAAGTTGATTCTGGACAAAGAAAGATAACTCCAATTAAAAAAAATTCTTGCTATTGCACAAATAGGATATTTCTTGCTTACTATTCTGGACAAAGAAAGATAACTCTAATTAAAAAAAAATTTGCTATTTCACAATATTGTGCAATTAGATATTTCTTGCCATTGCACAACACTGTGCAATTGAAAAGACTTGCTATTGCACAATACTTAATATAATAATTTTAGATCCTGATTTGGACCAACTTGAAAACTGGGCCCATAATCAAAAATCTAAGTACATGTTTAGATTCAGCATATCAAAGAGGCCCAAGAATTCAATTTTTGTTAAAATCAAACTTAGTTTAATTTTGGACCCTTTGGACTTTAATGTAGAATTTGAAATTTGAAAACAGGACCAAAAATGAAGAATCTACATACACAATTAGATTTGGCATATCAAAGAACCCCAAGGATTCAATTTTTGATGAAATCAAACAAAGTTTAATTTTGGACCCTTTGGACCTTAATGTAGACCAATTTGAAAACTGGACCAAAAAAACTTCAATAATCAAGAATCTAAGTACATTTTTAGATTCAACATATCAAAGAACCCAACCGATTCATTTTTTGTCAAAATCAAACTAAGTTTAATTTTGGACCCTTTGGACCTTAATGTAGACCAATTTGAAAACGGGACCAAAAGTTGAGAATCTACATATACAGTTAGATTCGGCATATCAAAGAACCCCAATTATTCAATTTTGATGAAATCAAACAAAGTTTAATTTTGGACCCTTTGGGCCCCTTTTTCCTAAACTGTTGGGACCAAAACTCCCAAAATCAATACCAACCTTCCTTTTATGGTCATAAGCCTTGTGTTTAAATTTCATAGATTTGTATTTACTTATACTAACATTATAGTGCGAAAACCAAGAAAAATGCTTATTTGGGTCCCTTTTTGGCCCCTAATTCCTAATCTGTTGGGTCCTAAACTCCCAAAATCAATACCAACCTTCCTTTTGTGGTCATAAACATTGTGTTTAAATTTCATAGATTTCCATTTACTTAACCTAAGGTTATTGTGCAAAAACCAAGAAAAATGCTTATTTGGGCCCTTTATTGGCCCCTTATTCCTAAACTATTGAAACCAAAACTCCCAAAATCAATCCCAATCTTTCTTTTGTGGTCATAAACCTTGTGTCAAAATTTCATAGATTTCTATTAACTTAAACTAAAGTTATGGTGCGAAAACCAAGAAAATGCTTATTTGGGCCCTTTTTGGCCCCTTATTCCTAAAATGTTGGGACCAAAACTCCCAAAATCAATACCAACCTTCCTTTTATGGTCATAAACCTTGTGTTAAAATTTCATAGATTTCTATTCACTTTTACTAAAGTTAGAGTGCGAAAACTAAAAGTATTCGGACGCCGGACGACGACGACGACGACGACGACGCAGACGCCAACGTGATAGCAATATACGACGAAAATTTTTTCAAAATTTGCGGTCGTATAAAAATTCAAATGAGTCACAGACTGAACATAAATGTTGACTCCTACAGTACAATATGGCATGCAGGATCACATCATGGCTAGAAAAATATATACAAATACCTGCAATTTTCTGTGTGAATTTCAAATCTTTTGAGATAAAACTGATCATGACATAATGGTAATCCCCCTTAAACAACCAGTTACCTAATCACAGACTTGAACCAAATTTAATGTTGCCGCCAAAACAACATACTTTATAAGGTCTCACTTTTAAACTTCAACAAGGCATGGAAAAAAATAATAATACCTGCAATTTTCTGGGTGAATTTCAAATCTTTTGAATTAAAACTGATCATAACATCACACTGAATCTTTGACGGTAGATTGGACGCCATTTTTACATGACTCTGGTCTTAGGCTGAGTGACTTTATACTTCCTGTCTTCCTGTGTTCATCATTGTCATTAATATAGGTGATACTTGTTGGTTCTATAACTGTAAAATGTAAATTTAACAATGTAAAATATACCTGTAAAATTTACAATGTAAAATGTAAAATTTACAATGTAAAATGTAAAATTTACAATGTAAAATTTACAATGTAAAATTTACAATGTAAAATTTACAATGTAAAACTTACAATGTGAAATATAACTGTAAAATGTAAAATTTACAATGTAAAATATAACTGTAAAATGTAAAAATAAAACTAAAATTTAAATGTAAAATTCAAAATGTAACTTAAAAATGTAAAATTCAAAATGTAACTGAAAAATGAAAAATTTACAATGCAAACCCAATATAACTGTTAAATGTAAAATTCAAAATGTAACTGAAAAGTGTCAAATGTAACTGTAAAAGTATAATATAAAATATAAAATTTAATCATGTTAATTGTAAAATGTAAATTTAAAATAAAAAATACATTTATTCTTTTCAGTAAATTTTCATGATTGAGGTTTTCATTCAACCTTTGTAATACTTATTATTAGAATTTTAGACAAAAGTTGCAATTCTAAGTGCAATTAAGTCAATTATTCAAGAGCAGATCTGATATCAATTGCAAGACTAGATTGTTACTATGAATGTTACACTATAAAACCTGGTTTAACCTGACTCTTTAATTTTATTTGTCAAGTTAGGACTATAATGAACAATTGTTACATCGATCAGTATGAAAGATTTTTACTAAGTTGGCCTGTATAGACTGAAAGTCACATTTTTATCTCATTAATTATAATGACAATCTATTTAATCAAAGTAATTAATTAAAGTGCAAAAAAACAGGCGTTTCAGCATCATATTTCATGATAATTAAGAAATCATACAACTATTGAATATGTGAAAGTGGATTGATGAATAATTGAAATGTTATCCATCTTTCCAGAAATATGATGGTCCATTTATTTAGTTTAACAAACCTTAATTTTCCACACACAAAGTTTTAGGGAGAGTTAAACAAAATAACATGAATGCACATTTTGTGTGTATTAACAATATCACATGTACACATTAGATTTTATTATATAGAATTATATTTGTATATTTGGGTACACAGTTTAATTTGCAAGGTTTCTATATATCTGAGAAATATTTTCTTGACCATATTACAAAATTGTATTACATTGATTTTGTAGTTGAATTCAAGCTCCACTCAAAAGCACTATATTATAACTCTTGAAACATTATTTATTTGTATGATAATAACACACATTGAAGGCAATGATTTAATTTACTTACCAGCTCAATAAAAAAACAGTATATAATTATCTTCATTACAAATAAAAGTGGATAGAGATGAAAAGGGAAATAACTCCTTATTAATAAATGAGTAATGACTTATATGAAGTTTTATATATATAGTTTTTTTAAAGAATTTATCTGATTTACTTAGAAGCTTCAAATATATTGATGGAAGAAGTTGACACAAACTTTAAAGTGATTTTTAAGAGTTACATCCCTTTCTAAGAGTTACTTCCCTTAACAGGTCTACATCTACCTACTATTAGTGTGAATATATATATATATTAAATTAGGTTGTGTACATAATTTCCTTTTGAACAAAATATGTCTAACAGTATACAAAGAAAGTTCTAATAAAAATAACAAAACATTAATATAAAGGTATAAAGTTGTATCATATCAGGGTAGATAATCAACATACAACATCAATCCAAGGGAAACAATCTTCACTGTAATCATGCATATCCTAAAATGAAAATAAAATCATTAACAAAACAAAAACCTCATACTATAAACCTAAATATGTTAAATATAAGCCCAGAAATAAGGGTTCCAGATAAATCCACTACCATAAAACTTAAATAAAGTATCCATTTCATGGAATTAAGGTCACTGAGACCCAAATGTTACTGAATATATACAATCTCAAGAGAACTGTTACTACTAGTAATAATACATAACATTAATAAAATAGCTAAAAAAAGAAAATAAAAATAAATCTGTTGTACTCCATGTACAAACAAAGCTTGACTTAATTATGATTGGTTAAGTTAAAAGGTCATAACCCTAATACCAGCTATCATGGTGAATCCAAATGCTCTTTATTCATGTGCATGATGTGCTATTAGGGAAATTTACAGCTTTATAAAAACAATTACTGTACGGAAATAGTTATGTGGAAATAGTTATGTATCCACATACAGTGTAAACAACCATGTAATTGACAGCAGATGTAATCCATTGTCTTATAGCCAATCAAAAACTTTGTCACATGTCACATGGTTTTTAATAGAACTATATGATGATTTTGTCTTGTATAATACACCTTATCGCTATTCCCGGCTGACCCGTCCGCTTGAACTTTTGACGTCAACAACAATCACTTTTCCATATTGTGGCGTCAGACATTTTGTTTTATGACGTCAAAATTTTACGGGAACCTGTGTGATTTCCAGCAATGGCGGACAAATAGCGATAAGGTGTATGCAGGGTTAAGTTCATGCAGTGTAAACATAAGGCAGGTTACATATTAATATCAATCATCTCTTGTGGGGGCATAAGTTTTTTTTCTAGGAAAACAGTAATTGAAAAAAAAATCATTACATAATGAAAAAAGATTTTTTTTAAATAAACATTATTTTCACGCTAGCTGTTTATGTTACTGTTATACTTTGTAACAAAATGATGTTATTTTGAATAACAAATAATTTCTTTCATTTTTCTAAAAATTGAATAAAAAGATTCAATCAATTTATCGAAAATCAAATGCCCCATTCAAAGAGGTTTGGTCAGAAAAACAACACAAAAACACTAAACAACAACAAATTCATACCATTAATGTGAATCTTTCTTCCGTCCGATTCAGATGTACGAGAAGGAGAACAACCCATTCTCCATTCATTCAATGAATCATTATGATCTTCCTGAAAAACATCTTATATTACAACGCACATGATGATATCAATGTCCATAACTCAGTTTATTTCAGGCTAAACTGATTTAGTTTCTTTAGTACAATTATACTTCCTCCTGAGATCAGCTGTACCGATAAATAATCAGATTCACTATTTTAACCTAGTGTTGCCCTCATTTACGTCAGTGTCCACTCACTGTCCATTTAATTCAGTAACAATAATTATTAATATGTGAGAAGATATTTTACTGTTATCATAATCCAATCTTGTAAATCAAAATCATCCATTGGAGAAAAGTGCTAGACGAAATATATACTATAGTAAATATCCTGATATGTTTTGTCAATTAATGAAAAAAGTTCACAATAAGATTTTTTTCTAAAATTTACTATTTTCATAAAACATGTAAAATGTCAAATCAATTTAGATATACATGTATACATTTTTAGTACTGGTTTATTGTGTAGTTAAAAATGTATAACAAGAAAGCAATCATCACATGTTATTTTTAGTAAATTATTGAAATTATTACAAAAATCAATATGAATTGCAATTGGGATTACTTCAGTGGATTAATTAAAAAAAAAAACAGTCAATATTTCCATTGTGACATGATCATAACATATATATGACTTCAGGTAATATTCATGGTTTTTAATCAATATTTTAATAACATTCTGGAGCACTTGTAAACAAAAGCTTTTATATTTGAAACAAGCAGTTTTAATTATTTTTTACAAAATTCAAAGCTGACCCAGTTAGATTTATTATTAAATGATCGTGATAATGAAATTTATAAATAGATAAGAATTAAGTGCCAGCCATCTGCTTAACAGACATCTACTTCCAAAGTGCAAAAAAGTCATGTACAATTATCATGATTATCAAGAGTTTCAAAAAAGTAACTCATAAAGAGGGTTTCCCTGGACTATCCCCCAGTCTGTAATTAGCCTTTTGATCATCTGCTTTGCACACTACCATTAAATTGGCTGCATTGCTACATGCACATATCTATATTAAAATGTACTTCCACTGAACATTAGCCTAGGTATGATATTTACCTCAGGCAGAAAAATTAACATCTTCAAAACATATCTCCTTGCTATATGATTAAATCTTTGACTATACACGTACATGTATATCAAATTTAACCAAACACAGAAAAATCAGGGTTGGCAAAGTTTATATGAGTTAAAGTCATATAAAACGAGTGACTGCAGGTGAAAAAAGAAGTCTATCCAATTCTTCAACCAATGCATGTATATCATAAACTTAGTCTTTTGAGTGCGAATTTATCATTTATTATGCAAACATATTGTATAATCGTCAATTTTTTTCCCTTTGTCTGTTATGAGATGAAATTATGGCTGCTCATGAATTGTCATGTTTTAAAGCCGTAGTTTTATAACGATTGTCACCTTATCATGCTTATAGTAAACAATCAACAAATAAGCATGGATATTGAGCATGTGTATAACATGTCAGATAATAGTATATTTTAGTGACAGATCATGTGTATTGCGATCACTGGATTTTTACGAGAAGGGTTATGCTAAGGTCACTTTGCATACAAAAAATATGTCAGTGAATTGCTTCCTGGAAGCAAGCAATTAAAAAAAAGTAAACTTCTTTTTATTGTGGACAAATCAAAGAATTTTCTTCAGAAAAAAGTTTATGTACATAAGTTTAATAATGAAAACTATCCAATTTAAAAAAAAAACCTATGCATAATTTTGTTTTTATTTGAGGTTTCATATGACTTTAATTGCTAGCCATAGACCAAGACTCTATCAAATTTCTATACCTTTATAATACATGTATTGGTAGTAACTTCTCAGTTTTGGTCGGATCCACTTACAAACCAGATGCTCTGCAGGGCACAGCTTTATACGACCGCAGAGGTCGAACCCTGAACAGTTGGGGCATTAGCATGGACACAACATTCAAACTGGATACAGCTCTGATTTTGGATTGTGATTAAATAGTTGATACAGCATAGGTTTCTGACACAGAATGAATGTGGTCTAATGAACTTACATGTAATTTTTTTTTTTGCTTTTGAGCAATTCATTATGCTGTTGAATATTAATCCTCTCAACCAGTCAGGGATATAACTCTATAGGGTTATTACAGGAAAATAACATACATTTGTTATTGTGGACTAAAAAATCAAAGAACTGTGATAACATGTATGTTACATTGTTTTAAAGGGACAATATACATCATTAGTTTAGTTAAAATGTATAAAAGTTCTATTGATATTACTTTTTTCTATATGTATACTTAACTATTTTAAGATATAACAGTTCATAGTTTGCCAATTTTGCATAGTACACCTATATGTTATTACAGAAAAAATATGCCTGTTATAACTAAAGGGTGTTGTCACGTACAGCTTCTCTATATCACTTCAAAGCATTTGCTCAGACATACATCATGCTTAATTACAATGTAGTTTAAAATGTATTGTAAGAAATAATGACCAGAGCATGTAATGAGGTTCTGCCAAGTTTCTCAGTAATTCCCAAGTGTCTTATATAATAAGTTACATTCCTTTAATAACTGAGCCTTGTTATCATAGCTTAGGCTACCCCTTAATAGCCTCGACTCATTGATTTACCATGGTCCATCAAAAATGTATTAATTTAATTAAAAAATTAGTTATCAAGACTATGCATTTAGTTTCTGTGCAAAGTCTCAATAGTTCCCTAGAGCCCACTATAAATGAAATAATTTTACAAATAACAAGCATATGTTATTACAGATTTAGAAAATCTAAGGTGAAAATATCTGTAATAACACACGCAAGTTATTTCCTGGAATTACCTTATAGAGTTATACACATGTATCTCTGACTGTCAACAAAAAAAAATATTTGAAGACATTTTCTTTTTAATTTCTGAAATCTGAAATGAAAAAAATTGACCCTCCCCAATTTTGTTTTCACCTCCCTCTTTCCCTTATTCCAAAAATGATCTCAATTCAAATTTCTAATGGACTTTGCAACAATAACTACTCATTTAAAAACATCATAAAGTATTAAAATATAAAATGTCCTACAGTCATGGTTAAAATTAATATTAATTGATAGTAACTTTTAAAAAAATAAATGGGGAATGTGTCCAAAGGGACACAGATGATGCCCCCGCTAGCACATAACGTTTTAAAGGGACATAACTCAAGAACTGTAAAAGTGCAACTGCCAAAAATTGAACTTAAACTGAGGTTAGAGGTAATAAGCATTATATACACATTTCATTAAATTTAGTTGAGACAATCTTAAGTTAAGAGAACAGAAACTAAACTAGATGTGTCAAAGCGACATGAATGGCCCCGTCCCAAAATGTTGAAAAATCTGCAATTTCAATAACACATGTGGACACAAACATTATGGTAGTCTCACATATCAAAAATCAGCTCAAAATCTGGAGGGGTATAGAAAAAAATCTATAGAAAAAAAATCCATATAACTATGATTTTCAATAATTTATCATAGTTCAAAGCCTGTAATTTCAGCAAAAATTAGTGAAGCCGAACAAAACTTATACTTGTTCTGTAACTCATCATGGTTAACTCACATACCAAAAATCAGCCCAATATCCGAAGGTGTTTAGAAAAAAACTCTGTATAATGGTTTGTTGCGGAATGACGGAATTACAGAATATCGGAATTTCGGAAAAAAACTCTGTATAACGGTTTGTTGCAGAATGACCGAATTACAAAATATCAGAATTACGGAATTTCCGAATATTAGGATTACGGAATTTTAGACAAGGGTAAAACTATATGGCACCGACAACTTCGTTGCGGGGCTATAAAATTCTTCAATTTTTCCACTTGTAAAGAGGCATAACCCTAGAATGGTAATCAAAGTTCTTGTAATCACTGAATGGTAAAGATTGCTTTAATTTATCATTGTTTATCAGTTGGTAGTAATAGTGAATATTGCATTGTACATTTTTATATTGTATAGCATTAATTTAAGTTGATTCAACTATTATTCTGGAAAAAGAAAGATAACTCCAATTTCTAAAGAAAATTTCATAAAGCATTGGTTTTAGGTGATTCAACAACCATTCTGAACAAAGAAAGATAACTCCAATTTATTGTCTTGAACTACAAAAATGCTTGTTTTAGACCCTGTATTCCTAGACTGTTTGCCCCGTATATGTAACCCTTAAAATATATCCCAACCTTCTACTTACGGTATTAAACATTGTGGTACAATTTCAGAACAATTGATATTCTTATAACTTATTGTCCTGACACTAGATAAATACTTGTTTTTGGCCCCTTTGGGCCCCTAATTCCTAAACCGTAAGGACTTTAACCCCAAAATCATCCCAAACTTCCTTTTGTGGTTATATAAACATTGTGTTAAAATTTTAATGATTTCTATTTACATGTACTTATTGGTGTAAAAAACTTGCGAACGTATGAAGGTACAAAAAATGTACATGTATGGGGGTGCAAACATGAAAAGGAGCAAAAGAGAATGGGAAAAATGTTATTTTGGGCGAAAAGACCAGGATTCAAATACTGGTACTACATATTGTACTATATACATGTACGTCATGTACATTGTATGTATGTTCTGTATGTTCTACTTTAGTAGAAGCACCACCATGGGTTATGGTGTAAAGGAGGACATTTAACACATTGTAATTCATATTGCCATCGGTACAGATTTAATGTGAGAATTTGACTATCCATTTGTGACTGGACTTTCTACCAGAAAGTTAATTACTGTCCCAAAAATACAAAAATACAAAAATACAATGTAATAAAACATATGAACACACCCACTCAACTGATTCACTCATCATGCTCACCCACTCAACTGATTCACTCATCATGCTCACCCACTCAACTGATTCACTCATCATGCTCATCCTCAAAACTATAAAAACACAACAACATGTATATATATACAAAATATTAAGGAAAATTAGGTCACCCTGATGCCACACAAATGAGGGTACTTATTGGTGTACCTTCATGACAAATAATGGTAAAAATTCTTGCCAAATGACGTTAACGGTAATTTTTGGGGCATAACGATAAAACGTACACATTTCTTTCAGATGATAAAAAATCGATTGATATTGACGCATTGCCATTAGTTTAATTTTTCCCAAAAATGATGCTCAAGATAATAGGGCTCTTCACGATTAGTTCGGCCATATTGGATAGGGGGCAGATTTTTAGAAAGAGGTGGAAATAGTATAAAAGTATGGGAAATCATATGGTATCCAGTCGTTCTGGCCCCAAACTCATCCGGCCCAAGTCAATCCGGCCCACGTCCATCTGGCCCAAAGTCGATCCAGCCCCATAATCATGATAATAAAATATGAATAAACTATATTCACTATATGAAGGAGTTTGTGAGAAATTTGAATAGTATTTATAAACGGAATTTACAAAGAGTGTTAATGATGTATTGGAGTACCAGTTAAAGAACTATTTTAAATCTATACGAAACTGAGTGTTATTGTGTCTGTTTGTATAGCAGCTCCAACATATTTCAAAATGTGAAGATATTTTCCATGTTCACTTTGGATGTCATGGCGATTTTTATTTTATTTACTTTTCACACAAAGTGGTTAAATAAATATTTACAGTCCAATAGAACCATTAAAATTTAACTCATCATGATGATTGTGAAGTGAACTAAAGTAATGCCACTCATAATCACTTAATTCAATCAAATCCTGATTAATTAAAGTTACGTAATCAACAAGGTCTTTATAGTTTGATCTTTTGTTTGGTGTATATAAATGGTTGATATTAATAGAACAATCATCTTATGATTGACTTTATATATGGGCCGGATCGACTTGAAAGCAATCCTATGACTGTGTGTTTCCAAGAAACTGCTATGTTTAAATGATATTTTCCTGTATTTTACACACCATTTTTACCTCTATTACGAAAATCTGCCCCCCTACCCAATAGGTCAGAACTAACAGTGAAGAGCCCTATTATTTGAGACCTCTGACGAATCATGATAAGCTAGGATATTTTGAGGAATTTAAGTAAAATGTTGACCAATTTGGTGGTAACAGTAGCCGAAATGACCCTTAGACGACTGACATTAAACTAAAGGGCATTGCTTCGGGGCCTTCCCTTACAGATACCAAGACAAAATACATATTAATATTATTCTCAGATCTGCAGTGACATCACAACATGTAACTGACCAATCAATGATTAGCATTTTTGTTATGTAAACAATGTTGATAGGTGATGCGGATAAGATTCCTCTAGATTTTCCATAGACTTATTGCAAATTAATTTAATTGATATATATCATAACCAGTTGAATATAGTAATTTTACTCTTTTAATACTGTTAAAGACACTATATACTATCTCCATTTTGATTTTGAACATACTATAACCTCTGGTTAAAAAATAATCGGCAATATAAATAATCAGTTATCCCCTGCAAATAGATGAAAAATCTAGAGGATTCCGGATTTCATCACCTCCTGACAAATGTGAATGCCAGGATGTCCGGATCTGAGAATTACTTGTACGAGGCAGCTGTTAAACTGTGGTATGAGCTACAGTGTATAATTTAAATTATCCTACCAAATGAGGATTGACTTACGAACACATTTGACTGGTTTAATAACTTTACCTTTTTACTACACCTATAGCTTCGTTATTACTTATTGTACTGTTGATGTCTGCAATTATGTCCGAAAATGAGTGAAATAAAACTGAAGAATAATGGTACTAGCTTTTTGTAAACAGGAAATGTAAACAATCTATGGAAACACGAATCGAGGACGGGGATTGACACAATTTTCCGCAATTAAATATAATACTCATTCTCAGTAACCACTTAATTTTTTTTACTATTTGATTTTCACTAATGATTGAACAAATGATTTTTCGTTTATCTCGTAGCTAATTTCCCTATAAAATTGACATTCTCAAACATAAACGTTCGTGGAGTTTCTGTGTCTTAATAGGGTTAATTAGAACCAATACTGTTTCAACTATTATTAATACAAGTAATAGCTTTTCTAAAAAGCTTGCCGTATTTTAGCTGATTATATTGAGATCAGTGGTTTGTGAGTAGTTTATTTTTATTGGAATATTGCACTTCAAGCAATATGAAAACATGCGCTTTTTTCTACTAATTTGTCTACTAATTTGTCATTTTTGGTGTATTATTGGTCTACCCGTGTTATAATGGAAGGAGATTTTATAAAATTGAGAATGGAAATGGGGAATGATATTATAATAAAATGTATTCTGTGTCTATAATCAACTTGATAAAAATAGCATATAACCTACAAGTACTTTTGAGGATTACTACTTGACAAAATGGACAACAACAGAAGGAAGAGGCGGATGCAGAGGGGGATGTATAAGGCGTACACCCCATTCCTCCCCCCTCTTTGCTCATTTTTTTTTAAAATGATTAATCATACTAGACTATGTGAACTTTGCGATTTCCTGTGTACTCTATTTTTTTATATTTATGTGACAATTCTTTACTTATAAAGATATTTTTGGCTGGAATTTACTGATTGTCAAAGTAATGTGATTCGCTATGGTAGAGTTGACCAGTGCTTCGAAAAACGTCACTCAGTTGTTTTGAAATTCAAATTACAGTAACACATTGCTAAGTCTGAGGATGACAATCATGACACCTTCAAAGCGACATAGGATTGAGCAAGAACGTATTGACTTCTATTTAACTATTCCACCGAACAGGAAGTAATACTCTATAGACTATAACACTCTCATGAAAAAATTCTGAGGCAATATTATTTACCTACGAGAACATGTTTAACCCCAAATGCCATTGTCATGATTGATTGAATATATAAAAGTGCTGCTTTGCGTTGAAGACTAAACTCCAACCTTTAATAATTTACTTTTATAAATTGTGACTTGGATAGACAGTTGTCTTTGGTACTTACATACATGTATATGAGATCCAGTTGTATCTATCTACAAGATTGAGCACACATTTTTTTTGTAATAAATTTAAAACATAATTATTTCTATAATATCTGATAATATGTATCAGTTATTTGTGATTTTTCATTTGATGTGTACTCTCTGATAATCTGATAATGTCAGTTTCAGCATGATCAGTTGATTGGTTGTGATAGAAAAAATGGGGCAGTTTGCAATTGTCATGTGCAGGTACACCACATGTGGATCTTCTTTCCCCTCTCATTTATAAAATTGTGCATGATATCTATCACAGAAATGTAGGGAATCACTGAAGCATGACTGGAGTTGGCCCCTTCTTAGGCAGTCAGTGGGCTCTCGCTTATGAAAATTTCTGGATCCACCACTAAAAGTTTGAGTATAGTTAGATAAGAATTTATGACATATTATGTTGAAATTTGCACAGATAATGAATGAAAAATAGAGTAAATTAAAAAATAGGCACTATTATTAAAAGCTTTCCTTGCTTATTCACAAGGACGTATAATATCCTCCATGCTATTCCAATCTTAGTTTCTATTCATACATACATGTAGTCTGGTGCTGTTCCAAGTAGTTTTCTTTTTTCTGTTTCTTGAGAAGCATTTCTTTTACCTGTTCAGTCACTGTAAAGTGTTACAATTCCTATTTAAACGCAACACATAAATAGTGACCAAAAAGGTACAGCTATCACATGAGAGAAGCTAGAAAAAAGTAAAATGTATACATTTTAAACATTTTTGTAGGACCATGAAAATGGGGTATATAGATAGATATACATAAAGAGACCATAGAACAAATAAGCAAACAAATTCAAAGGAGATATACAAGTACATGTAACATGAATTATTATTATTAAAAAAAAGCCATGGCCAGAGACCCCAAACTTGACAGCATTTGGTGTTGAACAGGTAAAATGTTTGCATTGACAATAAATATAGCCTTTGTTTCACCCAGGTCGCCTTTCCCTAAATCAGCTATATTAAAGGTAACCACAGATTTCTGGGCTGGGTTGAAAAATAAATGAAAATGACTTTGAAAAAAGCTTATAGAAAGACACCAAATTTGGGAGACATCTATTAAAATGTTTGAAATAATAAGAAAGTTGACAAGAAATAAGCTTTTTCAGATAATATACAGACTATTGCAGTCAGCCTCCTGAAATGTTTGCTTATACACTTTGCTTTCCTATAATGATTTAAAATCAGTGTGATAGTTTTCATGAAGAACACTGAGCGTACAGGTATTATGACGAGATAAATGTTGTGTTACATGTATCTACCCAAATAAGTAAAATATGAAAATTCTAGCCTCCAAAACCTGTGATTGATCTCCTGATTTATATCTCATCACTCTATGCAGATGCTGTGTGAAAAAAAAATTGACTAAACAGTATGCTTCTATCCATTGAGTTGATTTGTTATTAATTATTTTGCTTTGAATACACCTTATTTCTACAATATGAATATGTCCACCATTACAAACTGTACATGTACATCACAAATATTCCATGTAAAATTTTGATGTTTTAATACAAAATATATGATGCCACAATGGAAAAGTAATTGTTGTACATGTATGACGTTAATGGTTTAAGAACGGACAGATTCTTAGGTCAGGTGGGACAATAAGGGGGAAGGGGGCGACTTCTCCAGTCATGCTTCAGTGATTCCCTAGATAATCAACCAAATAGTAATGTTTGTTACGAAAAAATATACTAAGTGTAAGACCTGATGATGTGAATAAATTGAAATCAGACATATCAAATGAAATTTTCAGTGCTTTTGATATATCAATGGGCAATCTGATGAGTTAAGACTTTTTTGACTGATTTTTATAGTTCGTTCTTATGTTGTACTGTTATACATGTACCACTGTCCAAGGTTTGGGGGAGGATCAGAATCCCGCTAACATGTTTACCACGCCACATTATTTATGTATGTGTCTGTCCCAAGTCAGGAGCCTATAACTCAGTGGTTGTTGTTTGTTTATGTGTTACATATTTGTTTTCATTCATTTTTTTATATAAATAAGGCTGTTGGTTTTCTGGTTTGAATTGTTTTACATGTCATATCAGGGCCTTTATAGCTGACTATGTTGTATTGATTTTGATCATCATTGACCTATAGTTGTTCATGTCTGTGTCGTTTTGGTCTCTTGTAGACAGTTGTCTCATGGGCAATCATACCACATCTTCTTTTTTTTATAATGACTGCTGATCACCACTGATCATACTGGGTCTATTATGGTCCAACAACCAGTGGCGGATCCAGAAATTTTCATGAGTGCAGGCCCACCAAATTTCCCAAAAAAGGATTGCATGCCCCCTGGCCCCCTTCTAAATCAGTCTCCTGACAGCTACAAAGAATAAATTATCAGGTACGAGTACATCAAAGATCATTAAACTATCTACCCCACATGCAAACATGTATTTGGGAGTTCACTGTATTGCAAGTTTTTTTTTTTGGGTTCGAAGGATCGTATAAATGATTGCATTGGGGGTCATTGTCAAAATATAGAGCTGTGCATTGTAAAAAGATAAATTATATAATTTGCAACAGCTGACACTATAGTATCATATAGTGCACTGAAACCCTTGCAAATAACAATACAGTGGTGCTTGGTGTAGGCTTCTTTGCACATAAGAAACCATATTGCTCACCTTGTAATTTTTGTATTCTTCTATAATATAATAAGTATCGTCGGGTTTGTTTATTTACATCAGAAATCAATGAAGCGATGAATGCTGGAAACGAAATTACATCTTCGGTAAATTCCGTGATTCTAATATTTTCTAATCAATATGTCCAAGCAATGAAAAATAAATGGTTATTATTTTTATACATAGAGCATACGTTTTATGTATTTACTATTTTTAAAAAATCTAAGCTTACGAAGAAATCTAACCAGGAACATATATATTAACTGTTCCCAGATCTAACACAAAAGTATCTCAATGCTCGTCGATCTCAATCATTTAACCGTTTTAATACGCAGTTTAAAGTGTAAATTATACGCATTACTGTTCTATTTTTAGAGAATAGCAATAATACATAAATGTACAGTTTCTTAACAAAATAGCAACATAATTACAAGATTAAATCACCACATTGTCACATGATTATATAATCTGCACCAAATTGACAGTTTGTCGTGAGTTATCATCATAACTAATCACTATAGCAAATGAACACTTTATCATAATATATACATATAACCTAGTATCATGATTTCAATCCGACCCCACTTACGGACGCGTTGAACATATAATGCATTCCACTCATTAATAGCCAATCAGACGTTAAAAAGACCTTCATTTCCCCAAAAATCATTCCGGAAACAACCGCGAAGCAGTATTTATAACCAATGAAATAACAGAAATATCGTTAACAGATTTACCCGAACCTGACGTTTAGCCTCTGACTAATCAGACCGTATGACCATGGTCATACGGTAAAAAATCAAAAAGTATTTTTTTTATTAATGATTCTTCTTTTTCTTTTGTTACAGAAAACCATAAATGTACTGATGTTTACTTTCCGGTGCATGCCTGGTAAATGCTTTTAAAATAAATTTATGGGAATAATTTTTGTCAAAACATAAATTAACAAAATATTTCTTGTTCAAAGTTGTTTTTGGTCATATATTTTCGTATTTTCAATTTTTACAATTTTACTTTGTTTTTAATTTATACAATTTTTTATTTAGTTTCAAATATTACATTTTTTATTTTTATTTTTTGGTATAAGATAAAAACAAGAGTATCTGTTTATTTCAGATGAGGGTAAGTATCAAGGAGCACATCGTGTGTGAGTGTACCCTTAAAGTTTTCTGTAGTGGTGTTTTTAGTAATTTCAGAGGATATTTTGTTCCAGTCTTTAATGGTTTGACAGAAAAAAGAAAATTTATAGCTGTCTTTATATTGCATTGAATTCTTTGTTGGGTGATCTTATAGACTGACTCTGTACATGTTGTAATACATTTTGCGATGGAATGGCTATATTTTCATTTAAAATTTTGTGGAACATGATAAGCCTTATTCGTAGTCGGCGTTCTTTTAATGATTGCCATTTCATGGTGTCTAGCATCTCAGACACACTGCTGGTGTTGTGATGTCTATTGCAAACGTACCTTGCTGCCCGTCTTTGTACTTTTTCTAGTGATTTCATATTTTCCTTTGTAAATGGGTCCAATACCATACAACAGTATTCTAACTTTTGGTATACGCTCTTTCTTTAATTGTTTCCGATTGGACTTTAAGGTTTCTTCTGATGAAACCTACGGATTTATTTGCTTTTGCAGTGGTTTGCTGGACGTAAGTGTTCCATTTTAGGTCTGCTGAGATGGTGATATCTAAGTATTTTGCATGTTTTACAGATTCTAAGATGTGTCCATACATGTTATAGTAAAAGTGGGTTGAAATATTTTGTTAGAAATAAGCAATGTGCGAAACACATCAAGCGGAAATCAATGACCTACCAGATAAAATCACAAACCTGACAACATTTTCGTGGATATTTAATTTAAGATAATGTGTTGAACATCAAATTTGTGGTTTACATGAAGCCACCAAATCAACGAAAGTTGGACGGTATCCAACGAATAATGCTAAGTTAAAAGGCTATCAAAAAGACATTACTAGAAGAAAGAATACAACAATGTGCAGTTGAATTCAACAATAAAAAATGTAAATCAAGAGATGACTGAAGCATCACAAATATGATGAACAAATGGGCCATCCAAAGATAATAGGAAACAATAAGGGCTGATATTATTGAAAAATTTTAGAGTCAGATAAAACAAAATGTTATATAACCACTTTTAATTCATTTGAAAAAAATCCTTATAATATAAATTGAAATTTACGATATAAATGTTCGTTCAGTTGATATTTCCACAGTTCAGTGATTACTATGATTACAAGTGAACTGCTTCTGACTTACATTGTGCAATCTGTTAATTAACCGTATATTTGTTACGTTATATATTAACAATGACTTAAGGATTGTCACAGTTAGCACCCTTTATTTCATCTCATTTAATATTTCTTGCGCATACAAAATCTGTATTGTCATTATTTTCAAATGTAGCATGTTTTGTCAACAGTTAGTCAGCTGCAAGGTTTTTCTATACCATTACATCATATTTGAATCGTAACGGTGCACTGTAAGGGACGACATCAAAAGATCGATGTAGGATAAAAAAAACTTAAATCAAATAGTTTGGGGGTGGGGGGGGGGGGGGGGGGGGGGGGTCGACATTGCTGCAAGTTTTGTTAATCTAAAATCGATTTTACATATATCCCTATTGGTCAATCAATTTTTCCCAAATTAAGTTAAAAGGGGTTGGGGGGGGGGGGGGGTGGGGGTCAGTGAAAAATCTATGTGAATTAAGTTTTTTATCCTTCATTGAACTTTTGATGTCATCCCTAATTGTCTAAGCGCTTTGAAAATTGCCGTTGAAAACATTGGGATGATAATCGTAACTCTATGGGATTTGTCTTGTTTGATAATTGTAATTTCTTAATTGGATAATAGTAACTGAAAAATAATAAATGTGTCTTTCAGCAATTCAATGGTATTGTGTGTGTTAAAATGCAAATGTCCAGTTAACTGATGACATTAACGGAAAAATAAAAATAAATGAAGAAACTTACAGGTTATTTTCGAAGGACAAATTTACTTATACATCTCGATTTATGGGCGTTTTTCAATAACACCGTGATTTCTTGTCCCAGCCACTTTAAACAAAAATGTGTTTGATCTTTACAAGTGATTTATTGTGCAGTCAGTACATGGAATTCGATTTAACATTTTTAAGCAAAGAAACATCCTATTTTTAGAGGGATTAATAAGATATTGATTCCTGTATGAGTCAAAATAACCAAAATGGCATGTCCCTAGACGCCCTATTCAACATTCATTCTCAATGTTTGCAAGATATATAAACATAAGGGTCTTACAAAAGAAGTATATATGCTTTTATAACGGCAGTTTAATTGTTGGCAAAAAAAAGAGCACATCAAATGGACCAGAGTTATACCGCATTTTTGTTAACGAAACGGTTCAACTCTCCTTTAGTATCTGGTTTTAAAATTATAAAAAAAATATCAGTGTACAGCTTAGTACGTGCTTTGATGAATAGAATCATTCTTGTTACTATTGCAATATAGGGATTGTGGGAAAAATAATAAAACATGTAAATATGCCCACTACAAAACGGTCACCTACGAAACAAGTTTTGGCGATTTTGTATTTTTTCAATTATATTCGTACAAAACCAATAGCAATTAAGTGTTCGTTTCGTGTAATTTTCAGTATGTTATCAACATAGAATAGGGTTGATGTCTACTACGAAACTTTTTGTCCACTACCATCGAAACGGTTTTGTCCACTACGACACTCATCAAAATGTCCAGTACGTAACATGAGTTGTACGTTCATGTGTGAAGTACTGTCTAATCTTTATCGATAAAAAAATGGTTCTCAAATTCAGAAAAAAATGAGATCTTTCTAGTTTATAAAATAAAACAAACTGGAATGTCTATAGGAGACATTAAAATGCAATAAGATGTGCGTTTAAAAGAAGTTTCGTAGTGGACAAATGCCCCCTACGAAACAGTTCATACATTATGAAAATGATAACATTTTAAAGAGTATTTAAGATTGCACTTTTTATTTACAAACAGGTCTATAACAGAGGTATTGAAAATAACTCTAGATTTTTCTTTCGTAAAGTTGATTTTTCATTTTTTTCAGGTCTGAAATTTTATTGAAAAAGCGCCTTTATAACTGACAACAATATGCATAACCTTTTAATATATAGATGTACCTGTTAAAGATATTGAAAATGAAGCAGCTGTCGAGTCAGGTATTGTGTTAAGTAGATATTTTAGTTTCTTTCAAAGTTTTAATGTTATGTGCGCGTTTAAGTTTTTTTGTGTGGAGAAAATGGAGAAGGATTAGCAATATCCCATATCCCAAAAATGCAAAACTGTAGTTCCTAATTTCTCGTCAAACAGTTTCTGGCGAATACTAAACGTTTTTCCTAATTCATTATGGCATAATGCGGTATGGGTTAGAATTGAATCAGCAATGGTTTCCCGGGGTCAGAAATAGCCCATATAATTTTAAAATGTATTTACTACATTTACTATGTTTTCATTTAGGATAAATCAATGCTTTTTAACAGTCTTAATCACAAATCTGATGTAGGGTGACACATGCGTTTCGCCCGACAATTATTGCCGTATATCATAACTTGCTTTAAAATTGCCTTTTCGCTCAATCATTCCCATATTTTGTGACATTCCTAGTTCTTGGAGTTTTCTGTATTTTAACTAAGTTCGTATTTTTCCCATTTCCAAGTTTCTTGAAGCTTGTTCACCCTTCCAATTTTATGTTATATTAGTATGCAGCTGTTTTCATTAGAACTACTGATAATAAATACACAAAAAGAAATGTCATAAGATGTGTTGAAACGTGGTTAATTCATCACCAAATTTTCATCATGTGCTATCAGATATACGTTCTTAGTGTCAATATCAATAAAACACTATCTAGTTAGGCAGCAACCATTTGAAAAGTTTGTTTCCAGTTTTTGGAGAAAAAAATAATTTGTTTTTGATTCTGAGAAAAAAATAATGTTTGTTTCACCCTCAGCTGCCACTATATGTAATGCTAAAATTGAAAGAAAAAAATTGTTTTCGACTTGTCACCAAAAAAATAGATTGTTTTTCTCCAAAAAAAAATTGTCAAGAAAAAAAACCCTTAGCCCCCCAGGAAATCAAATGGTTGCTGCCTTACGATTATCTTCTCATTTTTTAATACCAGAATTATGATTATCTTTTTTCCGAGTTACGATTATAATCCCGATTTTTTCAACGGCAATTCCAAAGTGCTTAGACAATTCCAGTGCACCGTTACGATTCAAATATGATGTTATGGTATAGAAAAACCTTGCAGCTGAGTAACTTTTGACAAAAACATGCTACATTTGAGAAAAATGACTGTAAAGATTTTACCTATATCTGCTGTCGCCATATTGGGATAGCCGTAAATTCCACTTACGGTTACCACTTTAATACCAGTGGATATGGCATATGTATTATACATGTTCATCAGTTATGGTAGAAATAAAACACAAATACATATTCTCAAAATTTGCATTTTTTTCTCCCAAAACTGTGACAAACTGAGTGATCATATTTCGTATATAATAGTGAACTGAAGATTAAGGGGATATAACCTAACATAGAAGGTCTGTTTGTTTTATATCTTAATCTTTTCAAACTAGAAACTATGCTAAACGTGATGACTTAAACTTTCAAATTGTCAACTTCCCATTTAACAGCATTATAGGAGATGAAGATAAGAACAAAGAGGACATCCAAACTAACAACTCGATGTCAAACTGACAATGCTATGGCAAATTGAAAACGACAGAAAAACAACCGACAGTATACACAATACAGCACAAAAAACTAAACTAAACTAAAGCTTGCACACAAGGAACAAGCTCAGTGGAACCATTTTATACATAAGGAAATGCCTGTACCAAGTCAGGGATATGGCAGTTGAGATCTTTTTGTTTGATGTGTTTGAGCTTCTCTCATTTGATTAGGGACTTCCCGTTTTGAATTTACCTCGGCATTCGGTAATTTTGTGATTTAACTTTTTTTCTGTCAAGTTAAAAAGAAACAGCGGCCTGGTAGTAGGAAGTAAAAAAAAATCAAGATATACAACGACATAACATGCGTTTGGTATTAAACAAGATAAGAAAGGAATTAAATGAAAACTATTCCAGAAATAAATTTAAACTAATAAAAGAAGCTCGCCTAAATTAGTTTAATTCGGCTCAAACTATTTCAAATTGGAGACATATTCCAATAAAAGTTTTAAATTAAATAATTTGGATGTCAATGAGTACTATGTACATTTAGACCATTTAAAATATCAAACCCCAGGCGGATAATAAAGAGGGTGTAAGCCCTGTGTTTGTACCAGATTGAGAAACGAATTACAAAATGCAGATATAATACATGCACAAAAGAAGAGATAGATCACATAACTATAAAATTGTTATCTTTGGAACTATGTTATCAAAGATATGGATTCGAGTATTTTGACTTTGAATTTGAAGCTTTTATTTGTATATAAAACAAAACAAATAAACAAGATTTTTTCCAAGGGATTTAGCTCTTTGTTGAAATAACACATTTTGGATTGTATAAAACATGTAAAAGTATCAACTTTGGGTTGTTTGTGTTTTCCTTTAAATATAGATGAATAACATTAACGGTACTAATTTTCCTGCACCAGATGCGCATTTCGACAATACATGTCTCTTCAGTGATGCTTGTGGCCAAAATATTTGAAATCCAAAGCTTATATAAAAGATGAAGAGCTATAATCCAAAAGGTTCAAAAAGTATAGCCAAAGCTGTGAAAGGAATCAGAGCTTTGCATGAGGGAGATACATTCCTTAATTTATAATAATTTCTAATATTTTGTAACAGCAAATTTTAATAACACAAAAAATCCGTATTTTGTACTGGCTACTGGGCTGGTGATACCCTCGGGGACTAACAGTCCACCAGCAGAGGCATTGACCCAGTGGTAGTAATAACATTAACGGTACTAATTTTCCTGCACCAGATGCGCATTTCGACAATACATGTCTCTTCAGTGATGCTCGTGGCCAAAATATTTGAAGGTTGCCTATTTTTTTGTTTTTAATCAGCCAGTATAAACATTTAATCAATTATCAACATCTCATGAATATCATTATCTTCAAAGGCACTTCTACTTTTAATTTCTTCAAGATTTCAAGAAAGTAAAAGAGAAAGTTGGAAGTGACACTATGTTTACTGAGAATCGATGAAGGTTTTGAGAACCAAAGCAGACACGGATAATTCCTATTGAGCTACTTTTTGTGAAAAGGTGTTGTATCTTTACGATGATATGAACAGATTCAAAAGGTGAAAAGACCAAACTTTAGAAATTACAAACTCATAATTGAAGATACCAAAGATATCGAAGTGAACGTGCGAGAATAAAATGGCATAAATCTGAAAACTAATAATTCTTCTCTGTGAGGTGTAAACAATTTCAAATTCCATGTCGTCTGAAGAACTACTTGACTCGACCTGATACAGCACAGCCTCATGTCTGGCCTGATACAACAAAGTCCCAAGTCTGGCCTGATACAACGCAACCCAGGTCAGGCCAAATACAACACAGCCCAGGTCTGACCTGATAAAACATAACACAAGTTTTGGCCTAATACAACACTGCCTCTGGTCTGGCTTGATACAACAGAGTCCCAAGTCTGGCCTGATTCAACAAAGCCCAGGTCTGACCTGATACAACACAGCACACGGTATGACTTGGTAAAATCAGCCTCAGGTCTTACCTGATATAACAGAGTTAAAAGTCTGGCTTGATAGAACACAAGCCAGGTCTGGTATGATACAACACAAGCAAGGTCTGGCCTTCTACATCACAGCCACAAGTCTGGCCTGATACAACACAGCAGAATGTGTGATACAATACTGACTCAGGTATGGTTTGATACAATAGAGTCCCAGGTCGACATCACGTATAACCCATTTCTGGCCTGATACAACGAAACCCAGGTGTGGCCTTATACAACACAACCAAAAGTCTTGCCTGATACAACACAGTCATAGGTCTTACCTGATCAAACACATACGCAGGTTTTGCTTGATTTAACACAGCGCTATGTTTTACCTGATGCAACTCAGCCCCAGGTCTGGCCTGATACAACATAGCAATATATTTTGCCTGATCCAACACAGCCCAGGTCTAGCCTAATACAACACAGCCCAGGTCTTGCCTGATCCAACACAGCCCAGGTCTAGCCTGATACAACACAGCCCAGGTCTTGCCTGATACAACACTGCCCCAAATCTGGCCTAAGACGTTGTTGATTAAAGATACCTGAATCAAATGGAAAATATCCGGTATCGTGTTGATATCGGACTGGACAATGGAGAGAAAAGGGCTTTAAAACGGGTAGTCAGAACAAATTTTAAGAAACGTGATATATTCAGAGAATACGTATAAGACGAAACAAAATACCTGTTTTTTTTCGATTTTAATCGATTTTAATCAAAAAATTCTTCTTTGTAATTGCATGACTACTTAAATTCAACTACGGAACGAGAGCTCCAACTTAATACACACTTATCATTAGTTTGCGATATTCAAACCACATATGATTAAAGAGACATAGACAGGCATGTATATCAATAATTAGATATATAACTACATATCAACCTGACAATTAGTCTAAAATCCAGACTTACGTTTAAACGAGATTTCTTGCAGGTTTGAGAGGGGATGGACAGCGGCCCCTGAATACAAATACCCTATCCCAAACTCCAACTTCCCTCCCTTTTACTCCCAGACAAAAATCAGTCAAATATATTTGCCTGAATCATCCCGCCAATTTTTACACCTCTCCCTTCAGCCTGACACCTACTTGTCACGTTCCCTTACCCGCGGCCACCACCTCGTTTCAGGACGATTGTGAGTGAAATTCAATAGTTTGAACCTAATTGTATGCAAGTTAAACAACAAAATCTGAAAGCAAGAGAATGATAGTTGTGAAATTTTAAAATGTGTTTACCGATCAAAGAATTAAACTTGATCCAGATGATAAGAGACCTGTTCATACGGGTGGTACGAAGAACTTTGACTGACATTAATTGGGCTTGTTTAATTTTCATACTTGTTTGACAAAGTATTTACGTTCACCCGTTGAAAAAAATAGTTAAAAAAAATCTAAAAACTTGAGCTTTATTGGAAAAATTTTCATTGAATATTATCAGTTTGACAAAAAAAGAGGGACAAAAGATACCAAAGGGACAGTCAATCTCATAAATCTAAAACAAACTGACAACGCCATGGCTAAAAATGAAAGAGACAAACAGAAAAACAATAGTACACATGACACAACATAGATCCTTTGGTATCTTTCGTCCCTCTTTTTTTGTCAAACTGATAATATTCAATGAAAACATAGACATTGACAAACACTTGACCATTGAGAAGCGTAGTATTTTGTAAACAATAGAACGTGATAGTAGTGTTATGCACCATCTTTTACAATGCTTAAATTGTAACAAAATGTCTCTTTTGGCAAACGGAGACATACACGATGCATGTATACAAGTCCTAGTAAATGTTTTGAATAGAATGACACTCATACATATACTTATGAACAATATATTAAAAACAAATATAAATTAAGGAAATAAATTAAAGAAACACGACTAATAAAACATAAAATTATGATTTTAGAAGACTTGATCTCAGAATGTCCGATGATGATTAATTTGGTAATGAAAAATTTAATCATCTAAGTTCTGTAAAAGTGAATGGGGTTACAGAGAAAGAATATAACATCCAGCCGAAGCTTATCAATTGATTTGACTGCAATCTGCAATATATACAGGCTACCACATGTTTATGAGACTACTAGAAACGTTATGTCTTCAGATAATATCATATTTCTTATGGTGTGAATTCAGGTTGGTTAAAAATGCTAGGAATGAGTATATGATCAAAGACCTTTTCACTGGAAATGACAGGGAAAGTTTGTATATAGTGGAATATTCATGGAAATACTAGAACTTATTAGATATGAAAAAGTAATTTAAGGACGATCACATGAAGTCTGCAAAATTACATAATACATTGTACCAACCTTGAACAAACTGATAACTTGATTTGTGATTTGACGGCGGTACATGAAGACAAGCAGGTACATGCGATTACTAGATACATCACGTCAGTCTTCAGGATATTGTTATTTTTTTCTAATGTGCTGCATGTTCTATTATAACGTATAATGACAGATAGTTTCTGATGTATATGATTAGGTTGAATGACACTAGACATCCTTGCGATATTATGGTCGAATTTTAAAATCCGGGCATTTATGATAACACAGTGGTGCAGTGGTGTACGGATACTTTTGATTGTAAAAATGATACTGAAGGAACCATTGACAATGTGCTATTGTCATTATGAATAAATACATTTGGACTTCATGCACAAAAAGGATTAAACATGGTTACTTTGTTTGAATACTAACACTTTAGTGATTATCATGTCCAGTTACTAGGCACGCCAAAAGCATCAAGTTTGCTGCTTCAAAACAGTGGATTATGCAACAACTAAGCAAATTTGAGACAATTATGATCAAGACATTGATAAACTCTGAAACCACAAAATATGCATTCACATTTGGGACGCAGGTTTTTGATAGAAGATAATTCACAGGAAGACTAGGACAATCTTAGAAGGTATATTTATTCAATAGAAACACAGTTAAAACATGTCCAAACAAAGAACATTTTAATCCAAAAAAAATATTGGATTAACTATTTTATTCATGTCAGATTTGAACATACCAATTGTCGCGAAGTAACCTACCCATTTGAAAGAGACATTTGCTCAATGTATGTACGCCGTTGCGACATTTTTTTTTAGATGTGTTACTATTTGTTTTTAATCTTCCGAAGTTGATGCTCTTAAAATGATCCCTATATTTCCTCATCGTTGCAATCTTTCAGACGGTACTTCCGTTGTTTTGTACTTAAAATAGTACATAACACTTCTGCGGTTCACTAAGGTGTATATCTCTTTTCAAATTAACCTTTATGTCTTGCGATTCGCAGTTTGTCGCAAAAATAAGTTTAAGTTTTTGCATTCGGGTAATGTTTCATAAAGATGTCAGTATACTTTATTCGTGTTCGTTTCGCTTTCCTGTAACGGGGTTTATTTTGATTGATCTTGGATCGGTGGTGTTATACTGATAGAAAGTTTCACTGTATACCGCCATCTTGGATTGTACAGTATAAAATCGATCAGGTCCGTTGCCTAAATCTTCAAATACGATACATATTTGCAATTTATATGTAAGACTGCTTATTTGAATAAAGAAAAAGGGGGATTCATTGCCTTTTCTATAACAGTAAACAAAACCAAATGTTTATGTTTTAAGAATCAATGTTCTACTTGGTCATTTAAGAGGAGATAAATCTTACAGTAAAAATTGCATACTAGAATGATAGTGTAATTTTTATTTTTTTTACATATAGTAGAAAACAAGTTCGTTGACACGTAGCTCCCCTGGATCAATGGGTCAAATACGTTTTTCTCACCACTTGGCGTCTGTCGTCCGTTGTCGTCCGTTTAACTTTTACAAAAATCTTCTTCTCTAAATAAACTCATCATAGATACCAGGATTAAAATTTTATATTAACGCCAGACGCGCGTTTCGTCTACAAAAGACTCATCAGTGACGCTCGAATCCCAAAATGTTGAAAAGGCCAAATAAAGTATGAAGTTAAAGAGCATTGAGGGCCAAAGAATTCTTACTGTATTGCCAAATACAGCTAAGGTAGTCTTATCCTGAGGTAATAAAGACTATTGGTTAAAGTTTAGTCAAACTTGGCCCAAATCATCATTAAGGTATGTAGTTAAGAATGTGTCCGATGATCCAACCTGCCAACCAACATGGCCGAAAAGACTAAAAAGAAAAATAGGGGTAAATGCAGTTTTTGGCTTATATCTCAGAAACTAAGGCAAATCTGACGTTGGGTGAAACAGTTCATCAAAATAAGATCTATCTGCCATGAAATTTTCAGACAAATCAGATAACCTGTTGTTGCGTTGCTGCCCCTGAATTGGTAATTTTATTGACATTTGGCAGTTTTTGGTTATTATCTTGAATTATATTATAGATAGCTTGAACTGAAAACAGCAACACTGTTCAACTTAGTAAGATCTACAAATAAGTCATCATGACCATATGATCAATTGGTCCCTTAAGGAGTTATTGCTCTTATAGTTAAGTTTTCACAATTTTTCGTAAATTTTTGTAATCTTTAAAAAAACACTTCTCGTCTAATACTACTGAGACAAATTTTACAAAACCTGGCCACAATCATCATTAGGGTATCTAGTTTAAAAACATGTTAGATGAAGCTTTCTGCTAACCAACATGACCGTCATTAGAACATTGGGGCAATTGTTGGCTTATATCTCTGAAACTAAAGCATTACGTGCAAATCTGACAACCTCTTGTTGTGTTTCTGCCTCTAAATTATCTTACATATTATTATAAATAGAGATAAACTGTAAACAGCAAATAAATTTTGATCTACAAATAAGACAATAAGATCACAATTGTCAATTGAACCCTTAAGACGTTATTGCCATTTATAGTTAATTGAACTTTCAAATTAAAAAACAAAAAGTAAAACTCGAGGGTGTTTCAATCTTATTTAAAGTATTAAGACCACAATCTAAATTGAGACAGTATCAGGCTTGAATAGTGTGTCCACACTTGCCCCAGCTGTTCATTGTTCATTGTTTGCGACCTCAGCACATGTGTATAGTCTTAGATCGGCGAAGCATTTTGCTGAAATAATTAACAGAAATCTCTCCGCGTATTCTTCATGGCTAGAAAGATTAAACTTAGCGACAATTTTCAATAGTGTATATTGAAAGAAAAATGTTTCTGAAGTCCCTACCATCCAACCGACATGGCAGGCATTGCAAAAAAGAACATACGGATGAACTATAGAAGTTCATAGAATAAATGTAAAAAACAAACACAATTTCAAATTGTCACAACTTCAAAACTAATTTAAATAATGATAAGGTGGCTTCAGTAACGAGTGTAAGACTACAATTGGAGGACCTGCTTTTAATTCAAATATTAGGTCTAATTAAACCAAACTCGACCCAAATCATTATAAGGGTATTTAATACTATGTATTATGATTTTAACCTTAGTTTACATGATTTCCAAAACCACAGTAGATACAGGTAAGCGAAACAGGCTCTTGAGAGCCTCTATTTTTTTTCTTTTTATTCACCAAAAATGTGTTTTTTCACTAACAATCTATACAAATTTGGGCAATTTTGATCGACTTGTAGCTTGAAAAATAGCACGATGACCAATACTTTTTTTTTTTTTAATTTTTCCCCACCCTTGCAATATGAATTTATTTAAAAAAAAAAAACCTGTTATGAGTGGACAGTAAATTGTTTCTGTTTTATCAAATATTAAAACACAGGTTGTTTAAAAAAAAAGAAGATTTTATAAAATTATTTGATCTTTACCCGTCATTCCATGTATTTCGAAGATATCATTGCCTAATGTAAACACTGAATAAATTCACCCCAACCATATAAATTGCCTCAAATGAAACTTTCGACCTTAAATTTAATTAACTGATAGTAAATCAATGTTGTTTCATGATCATAACTGCATAATTGATCAATTAATAGTCCATTAATGACATCTGATGAATAAAATATTCCTAGACAAATCAAAACCTTTTTTTTTTTTTACAAAACTTATTGTAAATTTAGGCAAGTAGGACAAACAAGGAAACATCAACCAAAATTGATCTTGATATTGTTAGTTCATGTTCCTGTAGTCTGAAAGGGAATTTCAAGTATTTTTTATTTAATCATACATTACAGTCATATTTAATTGAGCTGTGAATTTTGCAATATAAGTCGCATTATGCCCAGATAGGATTTTATTTACTACAAATTGACCTTAGATTAAGAATAAAGGAAATCAAAACTTTTAAGAAACTTTTTTATCTCTTTAGCTGTCAGACCACCAATTCACTCCCTCCAATTTAGAACGTAGAACTATAAAACACTTATCGCCCCTTTTCCTTTGTGAGCAAGGTGCTAAAAATGATCAACAGATACAAAGATGATTCTATTGTGCCATTTGAGTATGGACTTTTCGATTTGTAATTTCCTCAAAATTCGGTATTTGTTATACTTTACTTTTTATGCATATTATTGTAAAATAAAAGAACTACATCTGAAGTGTAATTCAACTCTAAAGCATCATCCCTGTAAACCAAACTAAAGGTAATGTCGCAGACACTTAATTACAGATTGCACATCAACCGAAACTAGTGTGTTGATCAGTCGCTCTGTAACTTGAAGGGACATTATTTAAAAGTGACTGCAAACATTTTCTCAAAATTGCTCCGTATCTAGATGGGAAACTCTTTAGATATTTATTCAAATTCAATGACTTCATACAGATCAACACTGATTAACACATATCAATACTGGTCGACGATCTTCAACAGTCTTGACACTGTTCAGCAATATGAATGAATAAAAATAGATTTTTATTCTTAAGATTACTGATCATGAACAGCGTGATGTACCAGCTAGGAATACGCATAATGCCAAAACAAAACATCCAAAGAAGCAACTATCAACACCGAATAGACGAAACGTGCAAAGTGTTTACACCAGTGGTTGAGGCACACATAGCATCGCTTCTCAAATCACCAAAACGAATGAAGATATATCAACCTAAGTTTACCTCCAGCTGTACCTTTACCTGCAGCTGTACCTTTACCTCCTTTACCTCTAGCTGTACCTTTACCTCTAGCTGTACCTTTACCTGCAGCTGTACCTTTACCTCTAGCTGTACCTTTACCTGCAGCTGTACCTTTACCTCTAGCTGTACCTTTACCTGCAGCTGTACCTTTACCTCTAGCTGTACCTTTACCTGCAGCTGTACCTTTACCTCTAGCTGTACCTTTACCTCCAGCTGTACCTTTACCTCTAGAGTTTGACGATCCACAACCTCCATAGTTTGCGATTCTACTACCATTTAAAAAAAAAGGTAAGAAGCTTTCATATTAGTGTGCCTACAAATTTGAATTTAGGTCGGAAAATTACGCTTAACTGATTGGAATGTTAACCATTATCTTCGATGAGGATACTATCTTCGATGAGGATACTATCTTCGATGAGGATACTATCTTCGATGAGGATACTATCTTCGATGAGGATACTATCTTCGATGAGGATACTATCTTCGATGAGGATACTATCTTCGATGAGGATACTATCTTCGATGAGGATACTATCTTCGATGAGGATACTATCTTCGATGAGGATACTATCTTCGATGAGGATACTATCTTCGATGAGGATACTATCTTCGATGAGGATACTATCTTCGATGAGGATACTATCTTCGATGAGGATACTATCTTCGATGAGGATACTATCTTCGATGAGGATACTATCTTCGATGAGGATACTATCTTCGATGAGGATACTATCTTCGTAGTGCAAGTTAGATTTATAAATATTGTATCTGACAAAAGAGGGTCTGGAAAAAATTGCAAAAAAGTTAAATCCTTTTTGGAGGGACATTTTTCTAAATCTGGCTAAATTGAAGCCAGAGAAGGTGAAAAATGAAAACAATCCTATTAATATCCTGAGTCAACCCATTTGGCTGAATATCAACATTAAAAGATTTTGAAAGCCATTTATTTTTGAAAATTATTGTAATGATGGTATATTTTTTTATAAATGATCTAATCTCAGATGGGAAAAACATAATGACATTTGAGCAGCTTAAAACTCAGTATGCAGTTAAAACCAATTTTGTTGAATATTATGGTCTTGTTAGTGCAATTCCAGATATCTGGAAGAAAACCATTTCAGATCATGGTAGATTAGATATTATTGAAAATGATATTGTAGAAAAACTCAAAAATGATAAAAAAAAACATGTAAATATTTTTATCAATTATTTCTAGAAAAAATTAAAGAAAATCCTTTAAGATCACAAAATAAATGGTCTGATCATTTATGTGTTAAGATTGACGATTGGGGAAAAATTTATTCGATGGCATTTCAAGCAACAAAAAACACAAAACTTCAGTATTTTCAATTCAAGTTATTACATAGAATTGTATACACAAACTCTTTTCTTTATAAATGTGGTTTAATAGAAACAGAAATGTGCACTTTTTGCACTGAAACCAAAGAAAGCTTATTGCATAATTTTTGGGAATGTATATACAGCAAACATATTTGGATAGCACTTCAAGATTTATTATTAAAATGTGGATTTAGCCTTTAAACATATAGAGGCAAAAGATGTTATTTTTGGTATTGGGGAAACTTTTGACCCATATAATGTAGTACAACATATAATGTTGATTTTAAAATTTTATATTTATAGCTGTAAAAATTCAGGATAAAAACCTTCTGTGAAAGGTAGTATTGCATATTTAAAATACTGTATAAGAATAGAACAACATACAGTAAATTTCTTATCGCCTACACAAAAAGAATATATAGATAAACTAGAGGCTCTAAAGAGCCTGTGTCGCTCACCTTGGTCTATGTGACTATTAAACAAAGGAAGCAGATGGATTCATGACAAAATTGTATTTTGGTGAGGGTGATGTTTGTACATCTTACTTTACTGAACATCCTTGCTGCTTACAATTATCTCTATCTATAATGAACTTGGCCCAGTAGTTTCAGTGAAAAATGTTAGTAAATATTTACAAATTTTATAAAAATTGTTGAAAATTGACTATAAAGGACAATAACTCCTTAGGGGGTCAATTGACCATTTCGGTCATTTGACTTATTTGTAAATCTTACTTTGCTGAACATTATTGCAGTTTACAGTTTATCTCTATCTATAATAATATTCCAGACAATAACCAAAAACAGCAAAATTTCCTTAAAATTACCAATTCAGGGGCAGCAACCCAACAACGGGTAGTCCGATTCATCTGAAATTTTCGGGGCAGATAGATCTTGACCTGATAAACAATTTCACCACATGACAGATTTGCTCTAAACGATGTGGTTTTTGAGTTATAAGCCAAAAACTGCATTTTACCCCTATGCTCTATTTTTAGCCATGGCGGCCATCTTGGTTGGATGGCCGGGTCATCGGACATATTTTTTAAACTAGATACCCAAAGATGATTGTGGATAAGTTTGGATTAATTTGGCCCAGTAGTTTCAGAGGAGAAGATTTTTGTAAAAGATTACTAAGATTTACGAAAAATGGTTAAAAATTGACTATAAAGGGCAATAACTCCTAAAGGACCATTTCGGTCATGGTGACTTATTTGAAAATCTTACTTTGCTGAACATAATGGCTGTTTACAGTTTATCTCTATCTATAATAATGTACAAGATAATAACCAAAAACAGCAAAATTTCCTTAAAATTACCAATTCAGGGGCAGCAACCCAACAACAGGTTGTCAGATTCATCTGAAAATTTCAGGGTAGATAGATCTTGACCTGATAAACAATTTTACCCCATGTCAGATTTGCTCTAAATGCTTTGGTTTTTAAGTTATAAGCCAAAAACTGCATTTTACCCCAATGTTCTATTTTTAGCTGTGGTGGCCATCTTGGTTGGTTGGCCGGGTCACCGGACACATTTTTTAAACTAGATACCCCAAAGATAATTGTGGCCAAGTTTGGATAAATTTGGCCCAGTAGTTTCAGAGGAGAAGATTTTTGTAAAAGATTACTAAGATTTACGAAAAATGGTTAAAAATTGACTATAAAGGGCAATAACTCCTATATGGGTCAACTGACTATTTCGGTCATGTTGACTTTTTTGTAGATCTTACTTTGGTTAACATTATTGCTATTTACAGTTTATCTCTATCTATAATTGTATTCAAGATAATAACCAAAAACGGTGAAATATCCTTAAAATGACCAATTCTGGGGCAGCAACCCAACAACCGGTTGTCCGATTCATCTGAAAATTTCAGGGCAGATAGATCTTGACCTGATAAACAATTTTACCCCCATGTCAGATTTGCTCTAAATGCTTTGATTTCAGAGATTTGAGCCAAAATCTACATTTTACCCCTATGTTCTATTTTTAGCCGTGGCGGCCATCTTGGTTGGTTGGCCGGGTCACGCCACACATGTTTTAAACTAGATACCCCAATGATGATTTTGGTTAAGTTTGGTTAAATTTGGCCCAGCAGTTTCAGAGGAGAAGATTTTTGTAAAAGTTAACGACGACGGACGACGACGACGGACGCCGGACGCCAAGTGATGGGAAAAGCTCACTTGGCCCTTCGGGCCAGGTGAGCTAAAAATGGTTGCCATTACAATCTGTCCTAGGTGATTTAAATATTTTATAACTGGTACGAAAATTATAGTTATATTGTGTTGTATGTCTTGCTATTTAGAGTTGTCATATAATGAAAATATCTTTAAGACCATACTTGAAACTGTACATGTGTGTAATCCTGCTTGATTGTTTTCTGTCTTTATGTCAAAAACAAACAAATTACAAAAAAAACGTTAGATTCATAAGACGAAGATACATTTAAAGCAAAATGGACGAAATGTCCGTAGTTAAATAGTTTAAACCTAGTATTCATGGTGAACTTTTTGATAATTGATTACATACAATATTTCTGTCATCTGAATACGGACAGCTTTGGATTGATAAGGTTTGCGAAAAACAACCTGTAAGGCTATCTACAACGGGTAGACATTGGTGTCATTATTAAAGTCATAAGTCCTGGCAATCAAAACTATGCAAGGCTCACATTCAATAAATACACTAATGGTATTCATTACAAGACATTATACCCAGTATTATTTTAAGTTTATGGCGTTAGCTGTATTTTTTTAAGACTATTTGTAATTAATAGTATTCAGTCCGGATTTACCTCTTCCGCTGTAAAAACGCCAGGACATTTAGCTTGGAATGCAGTCGCTTGTTGAGACTATGACAGTTGTTATCCATTCGTTCGATGTGTTTGAGCTTTTGGTTTTTCCCATTTGATTAGGATTTTCCTTTTTTGAATTTATTAAAGTCCGCCGATTATGTAACCCCAGAAGAAAGGAGAGTCACCCGAGGTTAGCCTTTTCTCACTTTGGTACTTTTAGTATGTACTTTTTGAAACGGCTATAGAATCACATTGTCGCATGTGGAATAACACTGACCCATTTATAAACGACATTTTTTCGCGGCATTGGTGTTGACAACGGGAATACACGAAGATACTTTTCTTAAGTTGATTTGTCATTGACTGTAGTGTAATATATTATTGACGTACTTTATTTGTTTATATTAATTGACGACATCGGATATTGTGATTACGATGCCATTACGATGACATTGTTTACTTCGTCCTTGTCAGTTTTGCAAAAAATGTAAAATAACAAAACTATTGAACTCCGAGGAATATTCTTCACTGAAAGTCTCTAAGAATTTGGCAAAATCTAAAGCTAAAACACATCAGTCAAACGAATGGATGACAACTGTCATATCCCTGGCTTGGTATAGACATTTTCTTATGTAGGAGGTAAAATCACAAAAATACTGAACTCCGAGGAAAACTCAAAAAGGAAAGTTCCTAATCAAATGGCAAAACCAAAACCTCAAACACATCAAATGAATAACAACTGTCATAGTCCTGACTTGGTACAGGCATAATCTTATGTAGAAAATGGTGGATTGAACCTTGTTTTAAAGCTAGCTAAACCATATTGACCAAAGCCCTTTTTTTTTAGAGAAAAACAAGCTGTCGAATGTCTGTCATCTCTATATAGATATGGTGTTGTTCTTTCGGACAAAACTTCAAAAAAATATATGTATGTAAATCGAACTGCAACAAGTGTCTTGTAAAAAATAAGAAATATAAATGAGTACTCATGGCATATTATTTGACAAGGATGAGATTTCGGTGAATCATAAGTCCCTTACGGCTTTAATGGTATTTGGCACAACGTTTTGGAAATTTGGATCCTCAATGCTCTTAAACTTTGTACTTGTTTGGCTTTATAAATATTTTGGTGTGAGCGTCACTGATGAGTTTTATGTAGACTAAACTCGCGTCTGGCGTACAAAATTATAATCCTGGTACCTTTCTTGATAACTATTTACACCACTGGGTCGATGCCACTGCTGGTGGACGTTTCGTTCCTAAGGATATCACCAGCCCAGTAGTCAACACTTCGGTGTTGACATGAATATCAATAATGTGGTCATTTTTATGAATTTCCTGTTAACAAAACTTTGAATTTTTCGAAAAACTAAGGATTTTCTTATCCCAGGCATAGATAACCTTAGCCGTATTTGGCACCACTTTTTGCAAATTAGGATTCTCAATGCTCTTCGACTTTGTACTTGTTTGGCTTTATAAATATTTTGATGTGAGCGTCACTGATGAGTCTTATGCAGACGAAATGAGTCTTATGCAGACGAAATGAGTCTTATGCAGACGAAATGAGTCTTATGCAGACGAAACGCGCGTCTGGCGTACTAAATTATAATCCTGGTATCTTTGATAACTATTTAATCGGATACTCGGTCAAGATACTCGAGTACTCGCGAGTACTCGGATGAATCTTAAACGTCTATTGAAAAGTTTAGATTTAAGGTGGGATGCAGTGTTTTTGTTATTACCTTTCATAAACGTAATATAAAAAAGATGTAGTATGATTGCAAATGAGAAAACTGTCCACAAGATACCAAAATGACACCGACATTAACAACTATAGGTCACCGTACGGCCTTCAACAATGAGCAAAGCCCATACCGCATAGTCAGCTATAGTAGGCACCGATATGACAATGTAAAACAATTCAAACGAGAAAACTAACGGCCTTATTTATATATATTTATATATAAGAACGAAAAACAAATATGTAAAGCATAAACAAACGACATCCACTGAATAACAGGCTCCTGACTTGGAACAGTCACATACATAAATAGTGTGGCTTGGTTATGAGTTTGACTGTCCCTTTGGTATCTTTCGTCCCTCTTTGGTTAAATAAGTCAAACGTACTATAAACATAGCTTGCTCCTCTGTTTTTTGTTTGTGTTTGTGTCAATTGAACAATGAATTACGGACGGTCGTGTCTACAAATAACCTAGATCATAATACAAATCATTGTTTGTGGACGTGTTCATTACTTTGGGCAGCAAATCTGAAGACTTACCTTGTTTGTATTGGATATCTAAGCTTCACAACATTCCGTACAAACAACGGCAAATTGCCGGCTCTGTATGTATTCCAAAGGAATTGTGCATAGTACAGACATTCTGTCAGCGGTGAAAGAGGGTCTTCAGAAATACTGTTAAACTGTTTACTAGCGTATGTGGAATCTAAATAACTCTAAAGAGCTTCTGGATATTTTGAATATTGATCTTAAAGACTTTCTTTGAAATCAATTAAATCAAAACTTTAGAAATTTCAACCCTGTATACAACCATTTCTCGTATTAAATTGAAAAATCGTCTAAAAGAAATAATTCACAACGCTTTTCAATATAAACCTTGTATTATACGCTATAACTTTATTACTTTGGAATATCATGAGGCATATTTTCTTAATAGTGAAGAAAAAAGGTAAAGCATGATGCTAGGAGAAACAAGTGATCAGCATTCAGTGTCTTATTGACAACATGTTTGCTGATTGTGAAGGTAGACGTTTCGAACAAATCATCATCATTACTATGGGAACAAACTGTGCGCCTAACCTTGCCGACCGCCTCTTATTTTGATTTGATTCGGAGTTTTTTTTATGATACTAATCTCAATTTAAAAAAAAAGAAAAAAGATAACAGAAGCCATATCAATTAGTTTTACGTTCATATAAATTTACAGTCTAAATATTCTGATTGGGCTCTGTAAATATATTCTTGAAAACTAGAAATTGAATAAAATATTAGACACGGCTTCATCCGCCTATTGGCTAGTTTCAATCACCTTAGTGCCAGGCAATAGATATATCAATTTCACCTGCATACGAAATATTTCCCAATTGATTCGTAATTCAAGAGCTTGCATCTGATGGTTTTTTTCAGAGTTCTGAAATTTTTTCGCGAAAATTTCATTTTGTTTTTCCACACTATCAATCATTTTTTTTTCTCAAAAACACTGTAAGGTTTGTGGCGAATCTGCATTCAGAATTGTTTTAGTCATCTGCGTGAACGGATTTTTTTTGTATCAAATTAGGGGAGGGGTTCAGAAGGTCTTTTTAGGAAGAAACAGTACCCCCCTTTTTGAAGGTAAATGGGTTGTTCTCTAATGTCGTTGGATCCCTTCAGCAGTTGGCTTAAATTCCTCAACAAAACCAAAAATTATTGTTGCCACGAATTTCGAAAATATCGCAGTACAATAGTGCGGAAAAAACCATTACACACCAATTCGTTAATCCATCAATCAATGAATTAATGTCGTTAAAATCCCGAACGTAGAAAACATGAACCTCCAACGTAAAAGACTATTTTAAAAAGGTCAAATGTATTAATGACATTGAGGAAGTTCATATGCAGTAAAACATTTTCTGAATAGACCACTGACCTGTATTTCAGTACTTATGTATTTAAGTTATGATTTATGATTCCCGGTTTAAGATCTATCTGTTATTAATAAGACATTTAGACATTTATCTTCAGCCGATTAGAAAATGCAACTAACTTTCTTATATATACTTCTCAACCTTTAACTTTTTATACACTGATGAGTTGTCTAACTGGCAATCATACAACACCTTCTTCTTCGTATTCTCAAAAATACACATTTATCAATATCCAAACTATATGTCAGAGCATCAACTAATAAAAACATTATACAATAGTATTTTTGGTGTATTTTATATTCCTTATTCATCGGTTGGCTGTCAAATGTTCGAATTTAAGCATAATCCCTAATGGAGATAAATCCAAGAAAGCGCTTTGAACTCATTGAAATTGCTAAAATGTTGTTTACATTTTTGTCAGGCTTTTACAACTAGATAAGAGGGACAATCCTAAATTTTACAGGCGCAAATTTACACCTATGCGACACACGACACCAAACATTAAAAAACGTGTTGTTTGACCCTATACATTCACGATGTTCCGTATAGTTAGAATTGTACAGAGGCGGATTTAGAGGGGGGCCCAGGGGGCCCGGCCCCCCCCTTTTTGGGAAAAAATTTGGTTGCTTATATAGGGAATCACTGAAGCGTGACCGGAACGGGCCCCCTCTTAGGTCAGTCAGTGGGCCCCCACTTATGAAAATTTCTGGATCCGCCACTGTTGTACTCGTCACCATCATAAAACTGGTCTGTTCTGTTCGTTTTTCAAAGAGTCAGAAGCTTTGTCAATCAGTAGTGGTCGTTGGTTCATGTCTGTCATGTTTGTTTTCGCTGACTGTTTTATCCGGAGTCAGACCGTTAGTTTTTTCGTTTGAATTATTTTTCATATTCAGACTTTGAATAAATATTAATGTCTTATATGTTTTTAATAAGTGAACTCAATTTTTCACGTAACAGCAGCAACCTTCTTTGAATTTTATATATGATTCGGAGTTTTTTTTAACAGTAGACATTATCCAGAAGATACATGTAGTGCTATCTTATCTAGCTTCATGTAATTGCGAGCACAATCATATTGATTCTACTTTCAAAATTATGTCTCATAGTAAGTTATTTACTAGTTCAAGTTTGTGGTCCGAAACAGCGGTGACAAAAAATAACATAGCCTAGCATAGACAACATTACCACTGTTTCGGAGTTTTAAGTGGTCATTTGGTTGGTAGCTGGATTTTAGCGTCACCACCCATTTGATATAGAAAGCTAGATAATGGGTGCTCGAAAAATAACATTCAGCCCCGTTTTAGTGTGTGCATGTATCCAGTTGAGATCAATGTATACTGTTCCATGTGTTATTCGGTTTTTTTTCTATTTTAAGCGCGCCTAGTTTAATGTAATATCTATTTTAATAAGATTCATGCTGTCCTGTTTTGGGGCATTTTGTTCTACATATATTATGAGGAAAGAAATTAAAAAAGATGTCACATGAAGTCTTGATGTCCTAATTTTAAAGTAGTACTCCGACAAGTAAACATGAATCGGAAGAACAAAAATGATTGACGATTACATTGGCAAAAAGGAACTTATCATAGTATATTCTTTTTGATTGGTTAAAATATGGGGATGGTTTGTATATATAATGTCACGTGCTAAACTGACATCTGTACCATTCACTTGCTGCTAAAAAAACAGGTATGAAAATTTAAGATGTAATCAATTTAGAAAAAATAAATTTACAGAATAATTAATGTAAATATCGTTCATTTTATTTTAAGATATTGCGTGTTTATTAATTTTATTTCTAAGGTCGACAATTTCAGTGAATATATATAGGAATACTTGTACATTTGAACTCTGGTGAATATTTGTTTCATTGGCAATCTTGATACTACATCTCCTTAATTTTATAAAGATATTAACAACCGCTGCTATATTGATATCTTTCATTTTGAGAGTCAACTCGAGTAGAATTTTTGCTTCGGTTTGGGAAGGTTGCACACCTTCGCAAGAACATTCGTTTTAAAAATCCGTCAACCCAGACGATTTGAAGAAGGTCTGTAATTAACCAAACAACATTTTATTAGTGAAAGTAGTTATTGAAAAGACAGAAAACTATTATGTGTCAATTTGAGGCAAACTACCATTCCAATTTTCATTTCAATATTTAACAGAATACTAGACATATTGAAATTCATATAAACTATTGTTTATACAAGTTAGACACATGCTCAGAAAATAACTGTCATTGTAAATTTTCGTGTGAAAACAGGCTATAAACGTCATTCATTATAAATAACGTTAGATTCTTGCAACCAATATTACAGTTCTTTGACTTGTATTGTTTTTTGTTCTGCTTTTAAATTAATTCTTATATTCAATTCGTTCGTGTAACTACCACCTTATAACTAATATTTTAGTTCCTTGATGTTTGAGATATTCTTGGAAATTTCGTGTTTACCGATATTTAAATTCACAATAGCAAAATCAAATCTAACGTTTAGGTGAGGTAGATACAAAATAGTTTTAGAGCGTATGAATCTAGTAATGGTGTATGTTATATTTGTAGCTTCCTTGCAGCTTCTTCGCAGTCAGAAAAAATGAGGACCTTCGTTACAGTACTCCTTTTAGCATTAGTCTACAAGACTTCTGCTATATATAGATTTGGTGGTGGCATTGGTGGTCCTCCTGGTATTGGTGGAATCGGTGGTCCTCCTGGGTTTGGTGGATTTCGTCGAGGGGGATTAAATATACCTCCTGGGGCTAATGTTGTGCCTATACCATATAGATATCCAGTTCCAGCACCTGTAGGTCGACGAAGAGATGGTGGACAGCCAATTATTATAAGGAGAGGAGGAGGAAATAATGGAAATGGAGGAGGCGGTGGCATGGGTGGAGGAGGTATTCTCGGTAAGTAGCAGTTATTTCTTATTGCTTAGATGTGTACCCTTCCGGAGCACCTATGATCAACCACGATTTGTGTGTACGGTTCTTGTTGGATATATATATGGACACAAAGTGCAGAATAAGGAGCAAACCATATAAAGTGTAGAGAAAAATAATCAAAACATAGGAATAGAGAATAATAAGTGTGCTTAAATATAAAGAATATTGAATAATGGGCAAAATAAATAGATATTACAGAAACAAAAGTAAAAAATAATAAGGATGTTTATAAATTACCTCATATTCTGGCTATATTGTATTCGCTAGTACTTTCTTTATCAGAAGTCAATCAATCGTTGGTTCATACTCTTTTAGTTGTTGGATACTTTTTTATTATTCAATCTTATATTCAAAAAATATCGATTGTAGGAGTATTATTTAATTGGCGATTATACCATATCTCCTTATTTTTAAAAAAGACAGAGACCCTCATCAAAGAGCGTTAGTAGGTCACATGGCATTGTTTTGATGTCACATGGTACAGTTATTGTTTTTGTATAGAATTTTAAACGACAATCTAAATTTGTATTTTTTTGTTTCAGGTTTGCTTTATATGCTCTTTTTATTGAGCATTTTTTCATCGATCTTCCGTGGAGGAGCTGGAGCTGGTAAGATATTTTGTATTTAGTAAATTTTCATGTTGGCATTTATTTATAAAGCATTTTAGAAATTGAAAATTTATCAAGAGCGGTAATAGAGGATAGGAATGTCCTTTACTGTCAAGCGTCATACGGTCATTTCGGTCAAAATGTTATCGTAATTCGTCAGAGGTCTTAACAAAGTATTCTCAAAAACTTGTGACATTTATACATTTCTTGATCGGTTTGAGAAAAATATTTTCCCTCACTAGTGAAGATTAGTTATCGCCAAATGATTGGTCAAAACCTATTTATGACGTCACATTTTCATGGTTTCTTCTGAAGTTTTCTATCGTGGATTCACGAAAAAAAGCGACCATGCCTGATGACCGTTATTGTTTGGAAAGAACAATTTTTTATCGCCATAAATAATTGCACATGTTATCGTCATGCACCAAAAATACTGCTATTAGTTATTTCTAGGGAGTGGAATACTCTTTTTCTTCTATACCCAGCCAAGACAACAGGAATAAAACATTCAGTAAATAACAAATAATTCATTTTAAAATCTAGACTCCGAATTTGATCACCTCGTCAGACTGATGTGTACGAAAGCAGAAGACATCAGTATTGATACAAGGACACAAAAGTTCACAAGGTCACGATTAAGATAAGGCCACAATTAAAAATATTTTGGTTTGGCCAAACCCTACCCAAGGTTGAGACAGTGGGTAGGTAGGTAGGTATTTTCTTTTTTTTTCTTTTTTTAAAGAAATAGAAGTATCAGATGTTTATTAGTCTTCATCTGATTAAAAAAAAAACTTCTTCAAATCAGGCCAATAAAAGAATTTGAGTAGGCAGCTTTTTCTGGGTAGGTAGGGTTTGGGCAAACAAACCTATTCTTTTTTATGGCCTAAGTGTAGTCTAGAGATGTTTCAAAAAGAGATTTAATATATGAACTAATGACTGATGAGTGCAGTGTTGTTCCAAACAGAGGCTGACTATGAACAAATTGTCACTACAGATATGTTCCAAACATAGATTTAGTATTTGGTATGCAACATGTAAAGCAATGTGTGTTTAAATGTAATTAATTGGAATATGAATCATTCAAAACAAAAGTATTAGCAAAATAAGTTTTGTATATGATTTGTGATTCATTTTAAAGCTATAGTATGTTAAAAAGAATTAAGAAAATATTGATTATTTTATTTATCTATTGTAGGTGCGGCTGGTAATGGTTTGTTTGGCAACGGTTTGTTTGGCAAAAAGTAGTTTGAACATACATATTTATATATATATAACGGATTACCACTACCAACAGGAGATCTATTGCCATTTGAGCCAATTGCTGTACACATAATATAACTGACTAAACATGAAACAAGATGATTTTTTGAATAAATATTTTCTCAATTGTGATTATTTTATATATTTTTATATATTATTTGTTATCACATAAGCAACACGACGGGTGCCACATGTGGAGCAGGATCTGCTACCCTTCCGGAGCACCTGAGACCACCTCTAGTTTTTGGTGGGGTTCGTTTTGTTTATTCTTTAGTTTTCTATGTTGTGTCATGTGTACTATTGTTTGTCTGTTTGTCTTTTTCTTTTTTAGCCATGGCGTTGTCAGTTTATTTTAGATTTATGAGTTTGACTGTCCCTTTGACATCTTTTGTCCCTCTTTTATCTGAAATCAATCAAGATAGTAGATTTACTCGGTGTTATCATATGATGGAAATTTTGTCATAAATACACAGTGCTGTAAATCAAAACGTTGTGTTTGGATAAAAACTGCCCGAAGGAACAACAACTTGATTTTCTGGGGTGTAGGAGGATTTTGAAACACAAAATAAACGAAATAATTGTGTACAAAAGGGAAAAAATAACCTTGTGCACTAACAGAAGAAAATGAATATCTAAAGCGCAAAAACATCCTCCTAGTCTCCAGAATATTAAATGTTTGTCCCCTGATTACAGTGTTACACACACATTGTACTATCTTTGTTTTATGCATGGTTGATTCGATTCTCCACAAAGGTTAATGAAATTGGTTGTATTACTGCCTTTTGTCTACTACTTCGAACTCTTTTATTTTTGTGGGTACCAATTTTCGTGGATTAAGGAAAAGTACATGTCCGTGGATATTTAATTCGCGGTTTTGTGGTCGTCTGCATACAAGACTTATATTGTTATTCGTTGAACATTTAAATTCGTGGTTAATAAATACCCACACAATCAACGAAAATTGGTATCTAACGAATAATAATGAATCCACATTATTTATTAGATATTCGCCTATACCGCCACAAATACCCTTCACTGTTTAACTAGTTATATCAAAATGTCGAAAATAGTTCTTCTTTTTGGTTGCGTGAGAAGAAGGGAGAAATGAGGTTTTGAAATTATTCAATTGTTGATTCTGTTTAGGAAACTAGATATACCTTTCAAAATTTAAAAAGCGGTACCGTTTCGTTTTGTCCTCTCTCGTTATTTTCTCAGGATTGTCGTCTATTTTATATTTTTTTTCTGCTTTTTTTTACTGATGCCATAGATATGGAGACTGCTATTGAAACGCATGTCGACTGTGAAGGAGTCGGTGACATAAGTTTATCACTGCATGCAAGTCATCATGAATATCAAAGAGTTTTGTATATTCACACATTATCTGCAATGGTTCCAATCATGGCAGTCTTTGTTAGTCAGCGGAAGTTGCTAACCCGAAGAAAAGAAATATTGCATCATCTGTAAAGTTATTATTCTCGCTATGAAATCTTTTGCTTCATCTGTTTTTATTTCATTTCCTCTTGTTCATAATTTTCACAAATAACATTTTGAGCATCAGTGAATTCTATTTGACGTTAATTGTATTACCCCCCATAATGCGCCGTGGGATCCTTTTTCTATTCATGGAGTACGATGTGGATTTATCATTACATGATGGAAGGGGGGTTATTGTTTTACGATGATTTTGTCGTTTATAGAGGACATAGAACAATTCATATTTTCCTAAAACTGCACAGATAGTAAGCTTTATTTCAATTCGTCTAGTAATTGCAGAGGCTGATTTACAGGGTTTTTCAGGGGGCCCGGGATCCGCCATTGCATTTTGTAGCACCACCATCGGGTATAGGTACCACGGAAGAAAAGAAACAATCGGATAACGAAAATTATATATGCAGTCTCTTTTCCCTTCAAGTAAAGATACCAATAGCCATACACTTTATCAATTTTTTATTCAGACGAAATGTTCTGAAAATATGCTTTGTATCGAAATGAGCGTTGTTCAAATTTAAAAATATAATAGATTTGTTCTAAAATATAAAAATGAGGAGACGTGGTATGATTCCCAAAAAAAACAACTATCTATTAAAGTTCAAATAAAGTCGGTTTAAGAAATAGCATGTTACCGTACATGTACGACCATCAACAAATAATTCCAAATATTTTTGTTATTTAAAAAAACCCTAAACATTTCAGAAGGCTATTATTTAGCAACAACAACAGCAACACAACAAAAGGAAACCAAGGTACAAATGTATTAGTAAAAATCATACTTTGCAAAAAAGCGCATCAACATTACCACAAAATAGTCGAAAAGACATTATTCATGATTGCGTCTTATAATCGGAAGCTGTGATGAAAAAGTTACATCAATGTGACAGCAACCCAAAAGCACATTAAATCAAATCAGAAATATATAATAGAACAACATGTGATCTCAACAACAGACAAGTGCACATCAGAACTGTCAAGCTATGAATCGTCTAGACTCTAGGCAAGATATTATTTCATTGTCTAGCGCCTCATTTCACAAACAAATATTAGCTATATTTTAATTCGTCTAGTGATCCTCACTGGGGGCTCCAAATGTAACGGAGTGTCATGTGGCTAACAAAACCAATCCAGTAAAAGTTGATAATTTTATTATTGGCACCAGACGTATTCAATATAATGAAATAAACGCCCTACAAAACATAATAAATACAATTATAATTATCTGCCAATATCTGTATTAAAATTATAAATATAATATTCAACATATATAAACGCATTTACATAACACAATGCACAATAAAACAAAGTATTTATATTTCTCATTTTTTCCTAATCTGTATGAATTATCAAAAGAAAATAACTTTAACTTTACGAAAATGTTCTCGGAACTTTATCATTAAAAATACACCAAGTCGAATACTCCCGTGAATATGATCAATAAGTACATACGATCGATATTACTGTTATCACGTAATACACATGAAAACTATTATATATAACTCTACAAAATATACCTCCTCGTGCAATTATAATTTGCACACATGTATCAAACTAAGTAAAATATAATTATCTTAGTATTCTCGACAAAAAGGTGTCGGCAATCACTGTATGTAAACAATGAATTATTTCTTCACGCTCATGTTAAACTGTATGTATTTATTTATCGTAAAACGGTCTAAATGCCAATCCTTCTTAATTTGTAAATACTTTTCAATGTAATAGAATAAAAATAGAACATAGAAAACATTTTCTACATTAACATACACATTTCACCCGAAATATGGAGAAAATACGCTCACGCTAAAATATTATGTTTTTATAAAACATTAATATACACATACCAAAATTATGGATTTTAGGCTCACTGACCACTCATACTTGTGCGTCAAGGATGTGCATTCACTGTAAAAATAAGGAACATGCATGCAATAAAGTGTTAGTTTAACAATAATAGCGAATCCCGCATTACTAGAACTAATTTGACAAATGCGCGCTAAATGAACTATATCAAACCGAAAAATACAGAAACCCGACAATAGAAATTATCCTAACATACCTGATATTTTCAACTATAACAACCACATGCCTTTGGACAAATCTTCAATACAAAAGAACATCCAACCCCGTCAACTTTCAGCAGCGAACTAGCTAGATAACTATCTACCCGTAAAACGAAAACAATAACCAAGCGTGCATGACTAGCGGGAAATCTACCCGGACTAAACTCATTTGCATAATAATGTAAAGGTAATTCACATTATATAAAGAGACCAGTTTCTATACAATAAATGCTAACACTTTAATTAAATGATTAAAACAATTTATTAAAAGATTTAACTGCTATCTTTTTATTATTTATTTTCTGACTTTTATTATTTTTATAGCAATGGTTTCACAATAAATTATTTAGATTTTTTTAGTAACTTTTATTTCATAAAATAAAACACATATATAAAATTATATTCACAAACATCACAAGACCACTAAAAATGTCACTATTACATTCTTCCCCGGCCTCGAAATGGCGTCTCGACATTTATCTATTTCTGTTCTGACTATCCAACATCTAAAACAGTATTTACGATTCTACTGACCATAGTTTCTGACACACCCTGTAACACTCCTGAAGAAATTAAATTAACTAACACATGTTTTGTCTCTGGTAATGACTCCCGAACAGAAATTTGATTCATCTGATAAAAACTATGCCATTCTGGCTTTTTCCTACGTCTAGCAGACCTTCGCGGCACCGGAGACTCTAGCACTATTTCCTGTTCTGTATTAACTTCATTTGCGTTCTGTGTTTCTCCATCAATGCTGTGCGCATTAATTTTAGGGGGATAATTAATTGATATATCTAATTCACAGTCTGTATCACTTTCGGTTTCAAATTCACATGTGACGTCACATTTTACCTCTGATGTATGTTTCACATTTTTACTTTGCGTATCAAGTTTTTCTTCCTCGTTCTGAATTGATATTGTGTTTTCAATATCCTTTGAACCCACAGGTAATAAATGATTCCTATGGAGTGTTCTCTCTTTTCCCTTTTGACTTCTAACAATGAATACTGGGATATCCCTATTGGGTTTATCCACTATTTCATATATATCATCTTCGAATTTGTCCGCTAATTTGTGTTTTCCCTCAAACGCTAGTATTTTTACAAGTACTTTGTCTCCTATTTCCAAATTCGATGCCCTAGCTGATTTATCAAAATAAGTTTTTTGTTTATTCCTTGCCTCGTTAGCAGCTTTTTGTACTATTTCAAACGATTTTTTTAACCTCTCTTCAAGTTCCTTTATAAATTCTGAATGTTTTTCATTTGAAGTAACACTATTTTCATTTGTTCCGAATGCTAAATCTACAGGTAATTTCGGGGTTCTTCCAAACATTAGTTCATATGGTGAGTATCCTGTGCTTTCATGTTTTGTTACATTGTATGCATAGATTAACGGAGCAATATACCTTTTCCAATCTTGTTTTTGGTGCGGTTCTAAAGTTCCTAACATTCCTATCAAAGTTCGATTAAATCTTTCCGTCATTCCGTTACCCATTGGGTGATAAATTGTCGTTCTTGTTTTTTCCATTCCCATTAGTATACAAAGTTCTTTGATTAAATCACTTTCAAAATTTGGTCCTTGGTCACTATGAATTCTTGAAGGTATTCCATAATGAACTATGAACTGATTGAAAAAAACTTCAGCCGTAGTTTTTGCCGTTTGATTCCTTGTGGGGACTGCTAATGCGTACCTGGTAAAATGGTCCGTCATTACTAAAACGTTTTCGATCCCCCCTTTAGATGGTTCCAAAGATAAAAAATCTAAACAAACTAATTCCAGGGGATAACTACTTGTTATATTCACCAACGGAGCTTTAATGTTTGTGGATGATTTTCGTCGTAAACATCTGTCACATTGTTTTACCCATGTGTCCACATATGATGTAATACCAGGCCAAAAAAATCGATCTTTAATAATTGAAATTGTACGGTCCCTTCCCGGATGTCCCATAAAATCATGTACTCCTTGTAGTGCTTGATTTTTGTATACTGACGGTAAAACTAACTGTTGTTTTTTCTGTTCATTTTCTTGAATTTCTCTATAAAGAACTCCTCTAATTAGTTTCAAATTTTGAAAAGATCTATACATGGTCAAATTTTCTTTGGTAATTTTGAAACTTACTTTGTTCGGTATTCTTTTGTCTTTTACAGCTCTGACCCAAAATCCTATAAGTGAATCGTCACGTTGCTGTTTTCTAAGTTCTCTCATATCAACCTGCGCCATAGGCTGCCCTGGAGTATCCGTCATTTCCAACACATCTAAAGACATGGCAATACTTTCAATCAGAGGTGCAATATATTGAGCAGAATTACATATTGCAGCAACGGATTCCAAACTAATACGCTCTCTTTTTGGGTATCTTGACATAGAATCTGCATCGATATTTTTTCTTCCCGGTTTGTACAAAATATCAAATTTATAGTTTGCTAATTCTGAAATCCATCTTTGCCCTGTTGCATCTAGTTTTGCCGACGTTAACACATACGTTAGAGGATTATTGTCCGTCATGATAGTAAATTGATGTCCATAGAGATAGTCATTAAATTTTTCGGTAACTGCCCATTTTAAAGCTAAAAATTCCATTTTCATTGTTGAATAATTTTGTTCTGATTTACTCACAGATCTACTGGCAAAACTGATTACTCTTTGGGTTCCTTCCTGAGTTTGACATAAAACGGCACCCAAACCATCTCTACTAGCATCAACATGTAATTCAAATGGTAAATTGTAATCTGCATAGGCCAAAATTGGTGCTGATGTCATTCTGTCCTTAAGCTCTTTGAATGCTTTATCTTGATATGGTCCCCAATGCCAATCTATACCTTCTGTTTTTGTAGTGCGTTTGCTCTTTTTTTGGTTCTGTTGGGGCATCACTAGTGACAATGGTTTGGTAATTTTACTAAAGTCTTTAATAAATTTTCTGTAAAAACCAGCAAATGCTACAAATTGTCGGACATCTTCCGGGCATTTTGGAGTGGGCCAATTTTGTACCTTTTCAACTTTCTGTGGATCTGTTGATACACCATCCTTCGAAACAACAAATCCAACGTATTTCACTTTTTTCTTTAGAAATTCACATTTTTTCAAGCCTAATTTTAAATTGCATTCCCTTAGTCTTTGAAATATTATTTTCAGTCTTTCTAAATGTTCCTCAAATGTGTTTGAAAAGATAATCAAATCATCCAAATAAATGACACACATTTTCATGTTCAAATCTCCTAAACATTCTTCCATCAAACGTTGGTACGTTGCTGGCGCATTACATAGTCCAAAAGGTAACCGATTAAATTCGTAAAATCCTAACGGACCTACCGTAAACGCTGTTCTTTCCTTGTGATTTTCTTGTATCTCCACTTGGTGGTACCCGCTCTTCATGTCTAAAACGGTATACAGAGATGATCCAGACAAAATATCAAGTATTTCCTCTATTCTTGGGAGTGCGTAGCAATCTTTTTTTGTCCTATCATTTAAAAATCTATAATCCGCACACATTCTTAGAACTCCATTTTTCTTCCTACAAAGAACAACATTTGACGCAAAAGGTGAATGAGACTTTCGTATTACCCCAGCAGCCAATAACTGTTCTAAATGAGTTCGTACTTCATCAATCATCGCAGGGGGTATCCTTCTGTATTTTTGTTTAAATGGAATTTCATTGTTCAAATTGATTTGATGTTGTACTCCTTTGTAATGACCAATGTCAGTTTCACCTTTTGAAAAAATATCCTCATATTCATTAATAAGGGTCTTAGTGCTAGATATTTGGCTATTTGTTAATTCAGGATTTTCAATAGAGACTTGATCTTTAAAAGGTTCAATGTTCTCAACTAAAGTTTGTTTTTGTGTATTTTCTACTACTACCGGTTGTAATTCGCATAAAATTGCATTGGGCGGTACAGATACAGTTCTTGTTGTTATATTTGAAACATTTACTTTAATAATACCCGTGTCTTTAAAGTTGTATGTAATTACAGTTGGTGCAATGTCTAAATCATCTGTTAACACAGATTTTTGTGTTGTCTCTAGTACAGCACCTGTTGGTTGATACTCAGTCTCTTGGTTCAGGTATCCCTTGATTGAAACGGAAGTGTTGGGCCTTATCAATATTCTTTGTTGTTCAGCACATCGAACTATGGCTAATCTGTTGTCTTTTTTCTTCAAAGTCTTTTCACGAATTGTCATACATCTAAATACCAAATACCAAGGTGTAAATAAAGCTGAATCTTGTAAGTATTTTTCACCAACCTTTTCTTTGCATGTATTCATAAATTCTGCCAAAATATTGGTTCCAAGTAGAATTGGTACTGTTTTACTGTATCTGCTTTCAGGAACAACTAAAAACAAACAATGATGTACATGGTCAAGTGGTATACCTTTCACAGTCAAGTCCGCTTCTATTAGCCCTTTATATGGTAACACATTTCCGTCAGCACACTCAACATTTAAAATTCCTTCGACTGGACTCAACTGTAAATGAGACAAATGTTTATTATAAAACTCTTCATTTATTGTACTGACACAACTACCAGTGTCCAATAACGCTTGTGTTTTAATTCCACAAATTGTAACTTCTGATTCATTACTTGACCCTACTAAATTTTTTTGTTCAAGGCGATTTTCTTCATTGTTGCCTACTACACACCTTTCATAATAGGCAGACTTCAGTTTAAATATTGTCCTGGGTTTCCGTTTGCACGACATTCCCATTGGCGGTGTCCCTGTTTTCCACATTTAAAACAGTTGCCAGAAAAAACGCGGTTGTTTTGTTGGTACTCTTGTCCACCGACATTTTGTCTATTCTGCACATTGTTATAACTCCTATTTGGTCGATTCATAAATCTACGTGGTGTTCGATATGGTGGTCTTCTATAATCGGAATACGGATTTTGAAATCTGGGTACAAACTGTTGTACATCTGTGACTGCATCTACAGAGTTTAATTCACCAGATTCTATCTTGCCTAAGCGGTTGTCTAAACTACTCATATTCTGTGTTAAAGTTTTTACCATTCCTTTCAATTCTTGAAAGTCTGTTTTATTGTCGCTTTCAACTTCACTTTTAATTATACTTGCTGTCGTTGTTTGTTTTGTGTTTTTTAAGTGATCTTGTTCAAGTTTTCTGATTTCCACTCTAAATTTATCAAAGTCATTCACAGTTTCAAATTTATAACCGGATATATCTTTCAAATCTTGTCTCATACCTGTCCAAAACATAGATCTAAGCATATCATTGGTATCTGTAGTCTTTACAAGCTTTCGATCAACTGCTTGACTCAAAATATCTTCAAGGCGACAGGACCATGATGTTATGTCTTCATCTGCTTTCTGTTTTGCACTGTAAAACTTAGCAAGTAAACTTTCTTTAGTATCGACAACTCCATAAACACTTTCGAATTTCTCCATGATGGTATCTATGGTGACTTCTGTTCCAAGTCTCATCAGTATCTTACTGGCTTCACCTCTTACTGATCGTCTGATTGCTTGAAGTACAGCTTCCTTCTTGTGAGTCTTGTCTTGCAACAAACCTCTAATTTCATATCTCCATTGGTCATAAGTTGCTTCCCCTTTCGTCAAAGTTGTGGTATCCCCATAAAATATTGACAATCTAGGTTGGTTTGTAGACACAGTTATTTTTTGAGGTGTTTCATGGCCTGTGGCTGCATAGTTTTGTAACCAAGTTTGCAGGTCCTCTGGTGTGTCGGCTTTTGGTTTTACTTTCAGAGCTTTGAATGCTGCTAAGAGTTGTTTTTCCTCCTCAGAAATCTCAGTCATGTTGTCGTTGAAATGTAACTGATGAACAAATAAATGAATGAAACGGAATAAATTTGTAGTTGATTCACTAACTAGCTTCCGGTAAATCAAATGAAGACTTCAACCGGAAATAAATGTTCAAGTTGATATTCAGTTCGACTTCCTGTTATATTCGTGATTTCTTTTCAAAATTACGTTATTTAGGTTAATTAAAACGCACGTATAACGAAAATCAACGCGTGAAACAAACGATGTTTCAAATATAACGTTTAGTCTTTCGACTACGACTCGGTCAATATATAGATGTAACAATCACAAGTATGCAGGGGTAAGGTAAGTATAGGCTAGGGTGGGGCAAATATAAGATATGGTATTCAAAGTAACCTCATATCAAACTACAACAGTGTTCACCAACAGAGAAAAAAAAATCCTTTCAATGTCTAAAAAACAATTTTCCTATACCACTTCAACGTCCTAATAAATGACCTCAATCAAGACACAAACTACAATATTGTACCACAATAAATCAACACTACTAAATCACCAACAATCAACACTATTGTATGACTTTTTTTTTTAAATCCAAATCAAAACAAATCTAACACACCGCAAATCGTCAAATCAAACGCACCCTAAACAGCAACCACGAATCACCAAATCAAGCGCATTCCACACAACAATACCTTGTAATTACAAGTGTTAAATAAAATTTGTTAGTAATTTTTCATGCAATTTTCAAACCAATAATATTAGTTGTGTACACAAAAATACGTGATTTGCTACTATCTCACCTAAAAAGTAAACATATATTTTTGATACCTTTTTTTTTTATACACCTGTTTCCAGTAATATTTCTTAATACTCAGTACAAATTTTTTTTTTTTTTATATCTAATGTGATACTGCAAATACTGTCTTCAGTCTCATGTTTGATTTCAAAATCTAGTATAAAAATTACAGTGCAAAATTTGAAAAAAAAATCTTACCTAAATCTGTTGAAAATGATGAATCTTTACACAATATATGAATATATATAAACACTACATTGTCACGAAATGTCAAATAGCAATTTTCTTTGGTCTTTGTTCTTTTGATGCGCGATCAGTCGACTTGTCGGTTTAGCGCTTAAATTCACACAATGCTATCAAATGCGGTTATGGACACCATCACTGGCAACATCGGATACGGAACTTCCAAAATATAACTTCCTTCTACATTGGTACATCGGTATTGGTCATCAAAACGCCATTCCTGTATGGGCTCCAACAATTAAAATATAAAATCTGAGTCGCCGCTGATTTTCCTGATCCTCACTGGGGGCTCCAAATGTAACGGGGTGTCATGTGGCTAACAAAACCAATCCAGTAAAAGTTGATAATTTTATTATTGGCACCAGACGTATTCAATATAATGAAATAAACGCCCTACAAAACATAATAAATACAATTATAATTATCTGCCAATATCTGTATTAAAATTATAAATATAATATTCAACATATATAAACGCATTTACATAACACAATGCACAATAAAACAAAGTATTTATATTTCTCATTTTTTCCTAATCTGTATGAATTATCAAAAGAAAATAACTTTAACTTTACGAAAATGTTCTCGGAACTTTATCATTAAAAATACACCAAGTCGAATACTCCCGTGAATATGATCAATAAGTACATACGATCGATATTACTGTTATCACGTAATACACATGAAAACTATTATATATAACTCTACAAAATATACCTCCTCGTGCAATTATAATTTGCACACATGTATCAAACTAAGTAAAATATAATTATCTTAGTATTCTCGACAAAAAGGTGTCGGCAATCACTGTATGTAAACAATGAATTATTTCTTCACGCTCATGTTAAACTGTATGTATTTATTTATCGTAAAACGGTCTAAATGCCAATCCTTCTTAATTTGTAAATACTTTTCAATGTAATAGAATAAAAATAGAACATAGAAAACATTTTCTACATTAACATACACATTTCACCCGAAATATGGAGAAAATACGCTCACGCTAAAATATTATGTTTTTATAAAACATTAATATACACATACCAAAATTATGGATTTTAGGCTCACTGACCACTCATACTTGTGCGTCAAGGATGTGCATTCACTGTAAAAATAAGGAACATGCATGCAATAAAGTGTTAGTTTAACAATAATAGCGAATCCCGCATTACTAGAACTAATTTGACAAATGCGCGCTAAATGAACTATATCAAACCGAAAAATACAGAAACCCGACAATAGAAATTATCCTAACATACCTGATATTTTCAACTATAACAACCACATGCCTTTGGACAAATCTTCAATACAAAAGAACATCCAACCCCGTCAACTTTCAGCAGCGAACTAGCTAGATAACTATCTACCCGTAAAACGAAAACAATAACCAAGCGTGCATGACTAGCGGGAAATCTACCCGGACTAAACTCATTTGCATAATAATGTAAAGGTAATTCACATTATATAAAGAGACCAGTTTCTATACAATAAATGCTAACACTTTAATTAAATGATTAAAACAATTTATTAAAAGATTTAACTGCTATCTTTTTATTATTTATTTTCTGACTTTTATTATTTTTATAGCAATGGTTTCACAATAAATTATTTAGATTTTTTTAGTAACTTTTATTTCATAAAATAAAACACATATATAAAATTATATTCACAAACATCACAAGACCACTAAAAATGTCACTATTACACTGATTTCGAGGGTTTTTCAGAGGCCCTGGATCCGCCTTGCATTTTGTGACATCACCATCGGATATAGGTACCACGGGAACAAAGAAACAATCGGATAACGAAAAGTATATATATGCTGTCTTACTCTATTCCCCGTAAAGCATATATACTATAATAATCGCGATACATTTTATCAATTTTTTATTCAGACGAAATTTACTGAAAACATGCTTTATATCGAAATGAGCGCTGTTCAAATTTAAAGGGGCAGTATCTGCCAAATTCATGTTCACCGATTTGACTCAAATTCTCATATCTTATTTATAACAATGTAAAACATTTTTCCAAACTGCTAATATCAAAAGTATAAATTAAACAATTTACAGGACATGGTCTCAATAAGATGTAGCTTCGTTTCGTGTAAATTTTAGCCAAGACGCCATCTAATTAACTATCGAGTTGACCTTCTATGACCATATACGCGCTGTAACATAAACAGAGATATAAATAGATTAAGCAACTCGTGCAATTGGATTTTTATAGGCCTGTTAAATTTTGTAATATACATTCAAAATGTATGTTTATGGTGAATTTTACTTTTAAAAGAATAATTTTGTGTGGATCGAATAAGTTAATCAAGTTACTTACCTTTGTTTCACTATCAATGCTGACATTCTTTTCCTTTAAATACCCGTACACGGACAATGCAAGCCTCTTTCTACGGGGTTAAATTAGAGATCACATGAATAAGGATTTAATGAGGTTGAATTATTCTTGCAAGTGAATAATTCATTATCAAAGTTTATTAGCTTAATTTGACAAAATTCAAACATTTTAGCTGATAAAAGCAAATTATTATTTCACTATTTCACTTTCATTAATGATTGAACAAAAAAAATCATACTTTTGATTTTTTTCTATATCTCGTAGCTAGTGCCCCTTTAAACTATATAATAAATTTGTCCTAAAATATTAAAATTAGGAGAAGTGATATGATTCCCAATAAAACAACTATCTATTAAAGTTCAAGTAAAGTCGGTTTAAGAAATAGCATGTTACCGTACATGTACGACCATCAACAATAAAAAAAAAAAAAACTAATGTCGTATGGTTAAGCTTTATAAAGCACCGACATGAAAAATGTAAAATAAATCAAGTAAAAAAACCTGACAGGGCTATTAAGACCAATACAGTTTGCGAAAAACAAATGAAAAATATGACAAACATTCACTTAAATACATCCATGAGGCTTTGAGACTGTAAATTTTATTAAAAATGTGTTGCCTCTTTATAAATAAAAAGGACGTCAAGAGAAAATAGATTGAAGTGAAATTGGTCCTGCATCCATCTATGATGTGTTATGAAAATCGCATTTCAAATATTTTTGTTATTTATAAAAAAAAAAAACTAAACATTTCAGAATGCTATTATTCAGCAACAACAACAGCAACACAACAAAAGGAAACCAAGGTACAAATGTATTAGTAAAAATCATACTTTGCAAAAAAATGCGTCAACATCGCCACAAAAGAGTCGAAAAGACAGAATTCATGATTGCGTCTTATAATCGGAAGCTGTGATGAAAAAGTTACAGCAATGTGACAGCAACCCCAAAACACAATAAATCAACATCATGTGATCTCAACAACAGAAAAGTGCATATCAAAACTGTCAAGCTATTAAACGTCTAGACTCTAGGCAAGATGTGATTTCATTGTCTAGCGCCTCATTTCACAAAATCTAAGTATAACTTGCGATCTATTTTTGCCGTAAGATTGTTTTGTTAAAAGAGCACCAGACGCTATTGAGATGTGGTTTTATTGACAAGAGGCTAGACGAAGGTTGTTTAAACGCACAAATACTAGGCAAGATGTGATCCATTCGTCCAGACACTAAGCGACCTATGATTTAATTGTCAAGACTCAAGGGGAGCTGTGATTTAATCGCCTAGAGGCTATGCGATTTGTGACCTTGATGGTACAAACGCTAGGCGAGCTATGATTTAATAGTACAGACGCTATATAGGCATGCCATAGTTCAATTAATTAGGGAACAACACATTATTTGCCTTAACACCAAAGATAAAAAGAACAAACACACATGGAAACAATCTGCATAAAAGAGGATAACTGAACTTACTTGTTGAAACACTAAGTTGTTATAACGAGTTAGCTAAGACGTGGTAACGAGTCAACTAAGTAGTTTAAACGAGCAAGCTATAAGTCGTATTAATAATAACGAGTTAACTAAAGTTGTTTAAACGAGTTAGCTATATATTGTTTAAACGAGCAAGCTAAGTCTTTAAAACAAGTAAGCTTAGAGTAAGATAAGATAAGTCATTAAAACAAGTTAGGTATAACATTCGTAATATTATGTTTTTCGGTCAGTCTCCTTAAATTTATTTCCATATTTGAATTCTTGAGGCCCCTCATGGGGGGGGGGGGGGGGGTCCTAGTAATCACATAATCACCATTTTTTTGCCAATATAATCACATAATCATTAAATATTTGCTTATCTTTAGTAATCAAATAATCATAAACAAAAAATACAGTCCTAGGTAATCAAATAATCATGAAATATTTGGCTTAATAATCAAATAATCACTAAAAAAACGGCCAAGTAATCACATAATCAAAAACCCCATGAGGGCCCTCATTCTTGTAGAGGTTTCTTACATTTGACTTTGAAATGGACACACAGTAGATAATGCAAGGAACTATATTAACTTTTCTTTAAATTCCCAATTCCTTTTAATTAGATTGATAAGTGTACAAAGTTGTTCATAAGTAAAAATAACACACACAAAAAAAAAAAAATAACAACAACAACAAAAAACAACAAACAAGAACATGACTCTTTTTTTACGTTCTATATTAAAAATGAGAATTTACAAGTGATATAATTTTTACATATGTATAAATTGAAAGAAAATACAAGTACCCGGACATGAAACAACATCATCAATCGTTTATATTAACTGTTTTGATCCAATAATGCAAAAATCCACAGTCCATTTTCTAATAGACGTGTTTAGATATAGGAAGATGTGGTGTGAGTGCCAATGAGACAACTCTCCATACAAATAACAATTTAAAAAGTAAACCATTATAGGTCAAACTACGGCCTTCAACACGGAGCCTTGGCTCACACCGAACAACAAGCTATAAAGGGCCCCAAAATTACTAGTGCAAAACCATTCAAACGGGAAAACCAACGGTCTAATCTATATAAACAAAACGAGAAACGAGAAACACGTATATTTTACATAAACAAACGACAACTACTGTACATCAGATTCCTGACTTAGGACAGGTGCAAACATTTGCAGCGGGATTAAACGTTTTAATGGATCCAAACCTTCTCCCTTTTTCTGAAACAATAGCATAACATCACAACAAAGAAAAACATACGATAAAATATCAATTGGCAGACTTAACTCAATCAAAACACGTATGATTAAACAATGAACGAATAAATTTGATCTGCGATATCTGAATACAAATGCACAGTTAATTAAATATTAGAGACAAACATTCATGACCAAAAAGCTAACAAACAAATTCAAACACAGGACATGACTGAGAAATATTTAACCAATCAATGTTCACTTTAGAACATAACCGGTTTTTTTATAATCTTGAAGTTTATACAAATGTTGTAAGAATAAGTGAAAAATTGAAGATATTACAAATAATGAAAGCTGGTGTACAGACAAGATCCATATAAATAAAAAATAACAAAAAAGCATTATAAACAGTATCAACAGGTCGAATTAACAAGAAAATACGATTTGAGAGTACTCGCAGTTACTGACAGCTAGTTAAAAGCCAAAACCAATAAATAATAAAAAATCATGCATCAGAGACTAAAATCGACTAAAACACATCACAGGGATTTAGTATTTTAACGTCCTTAATAGTTAAAGAAGACATGACTTGTGCAATGCCAAAAATAAATGTATCGACAGGTAGTAGTATAGTGAAGAGCGACTTCTATAGAAATAAAAGTTAACGTGTCTGTGTCTCTATACATCTCGCCTCAAAAGATAATGAAATTTAGTTATGTTTTAATTTGCTAATGACAATATCAATATTAGTGCCAATGTGAACTATATTCAGAGATCTTATTACAATATTGGTACGATAACCCTTACTTATAAGTTTGTTTAAAGGTTCGATGAGTTTACAGTGTTTAACGACTAGTACCAAGATTGCGCCAATCTAGCAAAACAGCAGCTGGAAATCTTACACGTTTATTTAAAATTATTTTTTTAAGATTTGACATTATAGGCATGACGTTACGCACGGTATTGGTGCCACTCAGCGTTACACGACGTTCCTAATAAAACGACGATTTTGACGTTGTTCCACGGAAAGTTTCAAACGTTGACCTTATATTCTACTCATGTGAAAATGCCGCTTAAAGTAAAGAGATGTTCGAAGTTGCTTCTTTATATGGTTTTATTTTTTCAAGCCGGTGCAAATGCAAAATTCCATTGAATTAAAACAAAATTTTAGATACATGAACAATTTTTAATTTTTGCGAAGAATTGTCTGCAACAATAGCACAAAATGACAATTTGATGTCTTGTAAAATGATTTAAATATATTAAAGGAGATCGTGGTATGATTGCCAGTGAGACAACTCTCCACAAGAGATCAAAATGACACAGAAATTAACAACTATAGGTCACTGTACGGCCTTCAACAATCAGTTTCTTCTATTTCTTAAAACTAAGCAATACTCTCTCTGCCAGAAGACGTCTCCTATCTTTGCTAGTGAAATTGTAAATATTTATACTCTGGTTTGTTGTTATTTATTATATTTATAATTGTATATAGCAGTTACATGTATGTATAATTTTCATCCAATTGTATATCATTCTATTCTACGATTCTAATAAAAGTGCAGTACAAGTGCATGGTGGACACTCTTCTATAACAATTCGATTTTTCCAATTGATTGGATTTGAGTAGACATTCATATTTTCCCAAAAAAACTTTCTTGTGATATTCTTCTGCATGCGTTAACACAATTTTTCTGTACGTGTGCATTTTTTAATGCATATGAATATTTGTAACGACATAATATTTTCGTATTATAAATTTCTGTTCTTATGAGTTTCATTGAAGAAGTGAATTTATAACAAACGATAAGAAATGTTATTTTGCACTCGATGATATCCGCGTATTTATACGATCGGTTACCAGTCAAAAACCAAAGTCAAATCTCTATGGCAACAATACATCGGAATGCCCTCAAGGTCATCGCGATGTAAAAATTAAAATTCAAGCTATGTTTTGTGGCGTTCTGCGAAGATAAAAAAAAAAGATCAACTTTACACCGCAGATTGTTTGGTTGATATTTTTTTCTAGAATGAGTTTGGAGTGTCTGTAAATTAATATCGTGTAGCTTGCTGCTACATGTTTGTGTGCCATCCATCATATATGTCGGACAACTACTCGATCTCTCACTCTCTCTCTTTCGTTCTTTCTCAAATTATGGTAAAAGAAAAGTTTCAATTTCAATATACTTGTTTCATCACATGCCTATGTACCAGGCAATTCTGTTGGAGATTCGAGTAAATAATCTTCATTCTGCCACACTACTTCTAAATGTTATAACCTTATTTTTTAAACACATATTGCTAGGTAGATGACTAGGAATTGTTCTACTCACAGTAGATAAAAAATGACCGTTAGCTATACTGAAATGTTTATGACATACAAGTATTTCTCTGATAAAACGTTTTGTTAAATGAGTCGATGCGACAAAAAAAAAATGATTGCACGTTTTACTGAAATGTTCACGACTAAGGTGTACCTTTTCTCATAATTTTTTTGTGAGAATTTTCATTCATGTGTACAGCTTCGAATCTTTTAATAGCAACGCTATGAATTACAGATACTATCTGGCTTAGGATGATAATAAAGAAGATCTCACTTTTGATCGCATTTTTTCCCCCAATGTATCTTGCTTTTATAAAGTGGGAGTGTGGTTATTAGTAAGTTATCTCTTTGTAATACCTCCGGGGCCTTGTCTTTATGAAATATCCGAGTTATATTTCGACATCTTATATGCATAAATTAATGCAGATCTGTATTTTAATGGATATTAAACGATGACTTTATTTTATATAGATTAGACCATATCATGAAATTATGTTATGCCAAATATGCAAGAAAATTCGTATACAGTTTAACGTTATTATAACGCGAACGTCAAATTACGGTTACGGGGACATTTCATTGGACATCTTAGATCGTTTCGGATTTTCTAACTGCAACTCAAACAAAAGTACATATCATATCATTTTAAAGGAAATTAAATGTATTTTCCATTCATATCAGTTAACAGGTGTTAAAAAAATGAGATATAGTAGAATTTCGTTTGATAAAAAAGCCTCGGAATTATTCTTTGTGTTATTTTGTCCCTCGGGACATTTTATTGGACACGGGAAAAATGACGATGTTTTTAAAATAAGACCGCAGTTACTTAATGATGACTTCAGATAGCTTCTTCGGGACATGTATAATTTTTCTGATATTATTAAAATCCATTTTCGTCCGTTATATCTTATGAAAGTGAAGACAGAAAAAAAATTTACGGGTTGAGCAGCTAATTGGGACATTTTTTCTCTTTTTTATTTAAACTCTTTTGACGATCTTCCTTCTCTTAAAGTTAAAAACGTCTATTACTTTATTTTAAGTTAAATGTATACAAAACAATTGCAAAATTTTTAACTATTCTACTCACTAATGAATCCGCACTGGGATTTTAAAGACGCACATAAAACAAAATTGTAACAGCGGGACACCCTTAAAATGACGTTATAGGCATCGAAATGAGCAAAGTTTTTCATTAAAAAATAGACAAAGCACAAAATCATCTATGTTATTGATTTCTGTGGTTTATTTCCTTTCGAATGATATGCATAACATGGATATTTATTGTATAGGATAAGAGCTTGAACTTGAATAACCCGCCTTCTAACCCATATTTCCAAAGTGACACCAATATCGTGCGCAACGTGCATATCTTTCAACATAGCTAAATATATCTAAATATACACAAAATATCAACAGATGAAACAATTCACCGGAAAAGTCAAATCTACGGAAACTTTGCAAAAAGTCAACTTTTGAAAGTGATCAATTTAAACATGCTTAAGGGTGGGGTCTGCTTATGGTATACATTTCTTAAAACAAATAATAGTGAGCACAAACTATTGCCAGATTATTCTAAATGTTTGTTTAAATGAAACAAAACTTCAGTTATCAGATTTTTACGGATGCGAAGCATGGATGCAATTTGGGTTAATTCCTCATATGGCCGTTTTTCAATAAAAACGTATTTTCTTGTCCCAGCCACTTTAAAAAAAATGTGTTTGATCTTTGCAAGTAATTTTTTGTGCAGTCAGTACACTGAATTAGATTTAACATTTTTAAGCAAAGAAACAGTTTATTTTTAGAGGGATTGATAAGATATTGACTCCTGAATGGTCCAAAACAACCAAAATGGCATGTCCCTAGACCGCCTGTTCAACATTCATACTCTAAAATATCGTAAAAAAATGAAGAAATAAATGTTATTTTTACTTTACATAAGTTCTTTAATAATTCAAAAGTATGTTCAGAGCCAACATATTTTAATACACAGCTTTCAATATAGGATTTTTAATTTCAGAAGGTATGTCCCTCACCAAATGTCCACTACGAAACGAAGTCATTAAAATTTGCCAATAAACAGTTTTATAAAATCAATGTAATTTTTGTTTCCAAGAGATATAAACATTAGGGTCTTACAAAAGAAGTGATGCTTTTATAACGACAATTAAATTGCTGGTAAGAAAAATTGAGCACATCAAATGGACCAGAGTGATACCGTATTTTTGTTAATGTCCACTACGAAACGGGTCAAATCTCCATCAGTATCTGGTTTTAAAATTATGAAAAAAATATCAGTGTACAGCTTAATAAATGCTTTGATGAATACAATCAGTCTTGTTACTATTGCAATATAGGGATTGTGGGAAAAAAATAAAACATGCGAATACGTCCCCTACGAAACGTTCCCCTACGAAACAAGTTTGGGAGAAAAACGTTTCGTAGTGGACACTTCCACTACCATGCAGTCTTTTTAAAATCTTTTTTCAATTATATTCGTGCAAAACAAATAACAAGGGTTAGTTTCATGTAATTTATATTATGTTTTTATTAACATATAATAGGGTTGATGTCAACTACAAAACTTTTTGTCCACTACGAAACGGTTTTGTCCACTTCGAAACGCATCAAAATGTCCACTACGTAACATGAGTTGTACCTTCATATGTGAAGTACTGTCTAATCTTTATCGATAAAAATGGTTTTCCAATTCAGAAAAAAATGAGATTTTTCTAGTATTTAAAGTAAACAAACTGGAATGTCTATAGGACACATTTAAAATTGCAAAAAAATGTGTGTTTAGAAGAAGTTTCGTAGGGGACAAAAGTCCCCTACGAAACAGTACACAAATTATGAAAATAATATCCTTTTAAAGAATATTTAAGATTGCACTTTTTGTTTACAAACAGGTCTATAATAGAGGTATTTAAAATAACTCTTGAAATTAAATTTTAGACTAGTTGATTTTCCATTTTTTTTAGGTCTGAAAGATACGCTTTTATTGAAAAAACGCCCATATACAGAATCATGGATCGTTTGGAGGTCTCAAACCCATTTTCCCATGATTCAATATTGATTAAAAAATAAATTGAGGGAACTTTAAAATAAATAAGGATACATCTTCTGGGTCGTATATAAACGTAGGTAAAAAAAAACTGTAAAAATAGGTGCAACTTGGGTACCTCGACGTCATAAGTGATCATAAGTTTACATTGATTTTAAATAGGAAGTTTTTCACGTTTATATTTATAAAATATATTTTAGATTATGACATTAACCAAAACAAGCTAACGGGCACAGATTTGACAGATATAATCCTCTCAGAATACAGGAAGGTATGAATTTTGATCTCATTAGATCTTGCTATAAATCTGTACCAATAAAAAGTTGGTTGACTGGACTTGTAAGACGCTGTTTTTGATTGGCTGAATTTTATAACTACATTTTACACGTCAAAGGAAGTTTGCATTCATGTACAATGTATTGGAAATTGTCATTGGGTGCAATGTTATATATAGGGCTCATCCGGAGCATTCGCAGTGTATGTCATATTTACAACTTCACAATATATTGATAGTATGATAAAGTCATCAGATTTTTAGTCATTTTAGAGGGGCTGTGCTTAACTAAGGTACCTGTGTGGGTGGTTTTCAGGTCTTTAAAATTATCACAATTTTAAAGTATAGGTAATTTTTCTGCATTTATTATTCTTTGTCCATTGTTATTCTAACTTTATATGTCCTTTTTAATACTTCTTTATTTTTTAACTTTATTTTTCCTTCTATACATCCTTTCTGGACCCTCATACTAGCAATCCTTGTTGATAAATAAAGATGTATGATTTACGTGTTTGTTTATAACGTATTGTATGTGTTTCCTATTCCTAATCATATTCGAAAGGTTAACCTGTTGAAAATGCGGCAACTCAATACAATCTTTTCAATTAATTTTCAGAGTTAATTAACTATTTAGATTTATTGTCATTTTTTGTCCTTGATAAAATAGATAATTGTATCTAAAACTAAGGTCAACATTGATTGATAAAAAATAAGAATTATACAAAAACGATTAGGCAGCAACCATTTGATTTTCGGGGGAAAAAAGGGGGGGCTATGGATTTTTTTCCGGACAAAAACAATCTTTTTTTTTTGGCGACAAGTCGAAAATAATTTTTTCTTTCAATTCAAGCATTACATATAGTGTCAGCTGAGGGTGAAATTAACAAATTTTTTTCTCAGGGTCAAAAACAAATTATTTTTTTCTCCAAAAACTGGAAACATACTTTTTTTTCCAAAAAAATCCATAGCCTTGCTATGAACGAAAAGCAATAATGATATACAGCAACAAATAACAACAACTAATTACTTAAAAATATCAACTTTGTTTGAAGGCTTTGTAAGTTATCAAACTCGGGTTCCAACTCATTATGAACAGGCAAAGTTGATTTTAGTTAGTATTGGCCATTCCTTTTAAGCCCTATTTGGTCACAAAACACCTCACGTACAACAAACAAACAAACAACAAATCTTTTATTTGCCAATCACGGCGCCCAAAATGAGCAGAATAATTACAATATAATTTTAAAACACAATGTAAAGTAAATTAAAAATAAGTTAAACAAAGTACATAATATGATTGATTTAGATTTAATTGATTGATATAAAATATTAAAGCAAATGAAGTAGGCAATTTGTAATAATAAAAATATATTATATAATATGACCAATTGTCTGTTACTCTGGTCCCTTTATTGGACAGCAAACCTCATAGTATACTGATAATTTATTAAATGTAAAAGAAATAACTAAATGTAAATGCATATTTGATCATACATTTGTACATATCATTCTATATCTTTATATAGAGAAATCTAATTTAATATTGTATTTCTGTTTATATTTAAAACCTCTAATAATTGACAAATTATTATCAAAATGTTTGTAAAGTTCCTATACATCCTTGAATTTCAATTAAATTGGGTTTTGGGTGTTCTTGATTTAGTCCATGAGTACTCTTATATCGGTACTTTGCATCTTTTGTATTTTTGTTAATTTTTTATTGTGCCTTAAGTCCATATGACGAGTCGTGTTCTTCCAACCTGATTTTTGCTGATATGTAAAGATAGATACTAGAAAGTATGGTAAACCCCGCCACGCTTGTGTCTCTATAATTCTTTATTTTAATACCCCATTATTTTCTATTATTCATTTTTTAACCTATATTCTGTTTTTCTTTTCCGTTATTTCCTATTCTGTAAACTCAATCCAGTGTATCTATGATTAGAAATCTCTTACTGATTCAAGAGTTACTTCTCTTATTTAATACATACAAGAAGATGTAGTATGAGTACCAATAAGTCAACTCTTCATCCAAGGCACAATTCACATGTAAACCATTATATGCCAAAGCACGGTCTTCAACACGCACGGAACCTTGGCTCACACCGAACAGCAAAGCGAAGCAATAAAGGGCCCCAAAAAAGACTAATGTAAAACCATATTCAAACAGAAAAACAAACGGTCTAATCTATTAAAAAATAAAAACAAACGAGAAACATTAATGAAACACATCAACAAACGACAACCATGAACATCAGGTTCCTGACTTTTTCCAAAAAATAAAATAAGACCCATCTGTGGAGCTCGAATCAAAACAGAACAAATTGTGCAAAATACTGCTGAGGTTGTCAATGCCTTGGGGTACGAAACCGTTGGTGAAAGTCTAAAAATGGTTTACTGGAGAAAGCCAACGACCTTCGGTCGGAAACTGACAACCCTAGTCAATTACAATTGGAATCGAAATCATATTAACCTTAGTGTTTACAAGCTAGTTAAAATAGAAGTTGGACTGCATAGACCACTTGGACACCAAGGCTCCTACTTTAAAAAGAAAATAATTAGAATATCGTCAGTACCAACAGTAATAACAGAACACATATTGTGTTTTAATTCTATAACCATTTTATTCAAACGTATATCCTTAAGTTTCTTCTTGTCAACAGATGTCCTTGAACCTGAAAATAGAAAATATTTATAAATTATTTATGTTCAAAATGAATATTCTTATAAAATAACACATGTATAGTGCTTACTCATCATTATAATAGTGTATTGAAGGACAATGAAAACATTACGTGGAAAGCTCAAAATTCGGCAACACAAACCCCACCAAACATCGAGGGCGGTATTGAACTCAATTGCTCCGGTAGGGTAACAAGAAGCTGCTCCACCAATGACATCCGTCGTATACAAGTATCGAGAGATTTGATTTATTGAACGATTTCTAATTTTATGATTCAGAACATGTGAACAAACAATATGAAAATTCTTATTTAAATCAAGTAGGCTTGAGGGAATGACAATTTCACTTCAAATAATTTTTTTCTTCAAAATTGAACACTTAAAAAACATACCATCTTTTTAAAATTAAATGGTCGTTCTCTTAGCTCTCTTGACTGAAAAACCTTTGTTTACTCTCTCGTGCGATGATGAACTTAATATGTAGATTTGGCTTTGTCGTTTATGTCAATTTTAGTTTTATAGCTCAGCAAGATTACAACTTTACATAGATCGTCGTTTAACTTTTAATTAATGTCCGAGTTTCATCAGCGCTCCTGATGAAGATAAATCCAGAAAAGTGCTTCGAAAGCACGGAATTTAAAAAAAAGTTATATTTACTTGTTTGAATTAGTAGCTATTTCATTAAGTATACAGATATAACGTCACACTTCACCAGAAATATTAAGTCTTTGTAAAACGCGACCAGATTTGACACTAGCTGTCATTTCATTTACAAATAATATTAAGAAGGAATGTCGCATAAAGCAAATTAAAATAAAATAAGAGCCTTACTTTCGTTATCCTTGTGTTTGGTTCTGAGTGTTGGTTAGTAGTTGCATAATGTACTGTAAGATCAGGATAGTAACTACAAAACCTGTAAAAAAGCGCCATCTATGTTAATTGTAGGGGAATGGTATATAATATAAAACATACATTTAGATATAAATTGAGAAATATACAATAAGGCAGAAGGAAAATGTTGCGTTTGGACACCCTATTTTTCGTGTAAAAAGTTTATGAACAACTCGTAAGAATATATTTGTAAAAATGACACCTGATTTTCAAATTAACTCGATATTTATATATATTTGGCCTCATTTTTTTTATTTAATGTCGAGTAACTATGAAAAGCATAGAGCTTATGTGGTACTGTGTATATACAAAACGTAGTGTCTTACCGAATATGCCATTGCCTCCAAAACCAAGAAAACCATTGTTTTGAACGCCTTGATCTCTCACGACAAGAACTCTATTCCCATGATTCCCTGAGTGAGATGCAACCGGAACCGGAAGTGGATAAGGGTGTGGTACTATCATTTGGTTATAAACACCTGATGAGTATTTATTATATCCTTGGCTATATCCACCTGGTGTATATCTATTATATCCACCATAGTTACTATAACTGTTGGCATTTCTGTTAAATGTTCCAGTGTTGCGAGAACCGACGTAGCTTCCGGTGTATTGATAGTTATTTCCGTAGTTGAAGCCATTTCCATAGTTAGCGCCATATGCCATTGCAACGCACAGGAGTACAAGAATAGCTTGCGTTTTGACCATGTTGTCTTTGGGTTATTATAAGTTGAAAGACTGTAGTGTGTTGTTTGGAGATATCTGCAATTACAAATTAAGAAAACAATGACTAAGCTGAATTTTAAATTGACCAAAGCAGGAACATACATATTGATATAGTGTTCCCAAAGTTAAGGATGTGGTCAATTGAAATTAGAAAAAAAATCAAGAATTAAGAATTGATACACTTAACTATAAATTTGAAAAGAAATAGTCAAGGAACAATATAAGCTTAAAATGTTTAAATGGCGGGAAAGGGCCGATTCTGACTTTTACCTTTTGATATTGGCACATTTGTGTCTTAAATCGTAAGAAAAGGAAATTTTTAATCTAATTAAATATTGGTAAATGACCTTTTATAAGCTCTTTTTTTTAGGTCAAAATATTTTACCCTAAATCGTAGGGAAAAAACAATGAGTCCGAACATAAATTTTGACGAAAATCCACAAACCTGACGTTTCTACTTCAATAAACGCTCAGTCGGGAATTATACATTTATTAAAACCAACACTAGAAAATATTTGAGATAAAGTTTCCCAGTTGCTGTTTGGAATATCTGTCAGATTCTCACCCTCTTTATTATTATAATTGAATTGTACCAAGTAACTTACAAATATATCATATATTTGTTTTAGAGTGAATTGGTCTAGTTTATAACCTATAAATTCATTTAAAAAGGCGTTTAACCCTATATGAAAAAATGAAATTAATTTCATAACAATAAACAGAACATTGCGTCGTTTACATAATACATTACCTTTGGTGACTTTTGGCTACCTTTGGCTTGCTTTGGGTACTGAGTGTTTGAGATCGAAACCGTCTACGACTCTGTATTTATAATTCTGTACAGGAAATGTGGTCAGTGACGTAATTGATACTGGTCTCTAGTGATCGCAAACTGCACCGGGAAACATGACTTGTTAAACGTATCTCCTGGCAAAATTATCAAATGGAAATGACATTATCATTATTTTGGGCTTGAAATGTCATTCGAACTAGAAAAAGTAGAATTAATTAGATGTATAGCTGTAAAATTTACATGTAAATGTGCCTTTCTTTTTCTAATAATACGATTTTAAAATGAAGGTCTTAGGACATAACTCTGATTGCTTATAAAAAAACCTCATTTTCAATGAAATTCTAATGCATTGAAAAATATGAATGTTATTTTTTTTACCATTCTTCATTTATAATGAAAGAATATGTTCATTCATGAAACCCGAAAGATGAATGGGAAATAGAAATATAGTCACCATTGGTCTTTCTCCGATCGGCTGTAACCCCCCCCCCCCCCCCCCCTAAGTGCATGGTAGGTATCCGTTTAGCTGTGCGGGAAGTACTTTCCACAACCACGTTTCCGTCAGAATGGGAACGTTGTTTTTTTTAAAAGACGATGCCTCGTGTAAAGAGAGTGCTATGATATTGAAAAGTTAAAAATCCTTGCAACATCTTTTTGAGGGGTCCGTAGATACATGTAACCTGTTGCAAGGCTATGCTTCTTTCCTATCCAATATACCCACACTTTCCCATGCCAGTCCAAAATTTCACCGACTTTTATCCTATCTTACAGATAGATTTAGGTAGATGTGGTATGAGTGCCAATGAGACAACTCGATCTCCAATAAGAGTAAGAGAACCTAGTTATTGTACTAAGTGTTAATTTGTTCTCGCCCTGAACACGCTTCAATATTTGCCACTGGACGTCTATCAATCGGCAATCAATAAATCATTCAAGAAATAGTATTTCTTAAATTTTTCAATTGTGGTCATTCAAAAGTGAAGTTACAATCATCGATTGGTCCTATACTAAGATATGTAGTTGTATCTTCTAGCTAACATAATTTTATCGATTTTTATCTAAACAAATGACCCGTTAATGTTGTAGTTTGAGCCAACTGTTATATCCTAGTTGTCTCATGTTAGCGAGTCCACATTGGATTCGTGAGATCGGGGGTTCGATCATATATATAGGCTGGGTCATATAAAAGATTTAAAAAGTGGTATATATTCGCAGACCTGACAACGTATCAAATTCGCATGCTCTTGGTATGATAATTTTATACATGTGATATTTCCCAACGGACGTTTAACACAAAATTTACATCATCATCATTTATCCGTTCGCTATGGTACAACCCGTGTTTTGATAATTTCTACAGTTCATCGACATATTTTGTGTTCTTTTTTAAGCTTGAAACAAATTTAAAGAGTTCAAATTTGATACACTCAATAAAAAACGAATAGGGTTGACTGCTTAGTCAAAAGTATAGAACTGATTTTTTTCACCAGTAAAATTCTTATTAAAACGAGCTATGCATAATAAAAATACATTTCTAGTCGAAATATGGATGTTTATTCAGATGCATTTAGTTGGAAGAGTGCTATCTTCCTATTATCTTTAAAATAGAACCCTTAATTACAGTCAATAACGGTGTCCACAAGTTGCCTGTTGGAAGGCAAAATTTCTGCTCATATCCAAAATATACCAACCAGTGGTGATCAATCGACATATTTTGCAGGATTTGCATATTGGACAATCGGCAATCATCGGATGAATCCGCTACTCTCCTTTTATACGGAATCGACCGAGTTGTGACGAATGACATATTGGACTTACCATTTCTCTTATCTTGAATATACAATTTAAGCAAAAAATTAAAGCAATCAGTCAAAGATAATTTATATTGGTTACTTTTTTTTTTATCATTTCCAAGCACGTGAATTTGTTAGAAATATTTGCATCTGTTTTTTAAGCCAATAGTTATTTAACGTATATATATATATACATCCATGTATATATCAACGTTTATTAAAATGCAATTTCGTAAAAAAAGAAATGACATTTTTGGGTTGGTTTCTTTACAGTTCCAAACACCTATACTAATATAAGCTTTGAACCTTGGTCTTACGGCTTTATTTTCTTTCTGTGTGCCTCGGTTTTTTTCTGTTTTGACATTCGTGCATTTGTTTTTCATTCTACAGACTGGAATTTTCTTATTTTGTTTTTTCCTGCCCCCCCCTTTTTTTTGGCTATACCCGGATTATTTAGAGACGTACTAGGTAAATACCCTTGGCAGCATATTCATAGAATTGGGCTTTACAAACGATCTACATAATGTAAGTATAAACTGAAACTAATACTAGTATATACAAGAGGGCTTTTTCACGGCTGTGACCATGTGGTTTAACTTCGTTTTTAAAATAGGGACGCGGGCACTTTGGGAGTTAAATAGCGGGGATCTGGGATGTAGGTGATAAAAAAGGCAATCGGGGAAAAAGAAGTAAACCACAGTGGGACGTGGGAGGAAATTGAAAAATGGGGATTTGGGAATCTGTATCCCCCTTTTTAACACAAAAGTAGGATGTATGTATGTTTGTTTACTTTTCCGTCTTCAGTTAAATGAAAAAGAACAAGATGGAAAGGTAAAACTTGGTGCAGTGAATGTGTCACAATTTGGAAATCGGAAATGAAGTTGTGGTTTTACGGTATTTCTATGTTATTCAGGATTGTCACAGAATATAAATAGCGAGGATAATTTTATCTAAACAAAAACCAACAACAGTGAATCAAGTTAGGACTCAAATCACCCAGGTCAGTGTGTTAACAAACGAATAAAGGGGTATACATGTAGTATATATTTCGCAAAATTGACTTATTTCTTAGGTAACCTCAAAAATAAATTTTATCACAAAATAATTCAACTGTATATAGACATTCACCCTATTTATTAATTAATAAAATAAACAAAGTTTTAAAGTGGCACTAGCTGTCAAATTCATGGTCACTGTGTAGGACTCAAATTCCCATATTTTATTTATAACAATATTATATGTAAAACATTCATCAAAACTATCAAAGGTCTAGAGTAAACAATTTACTGAGCATAGGGTAAAATATATGTAGTGACAACTCTACAACAGATGTATCCATTCGATCACCAGGAGTGATATATATATATATATATGCAACTCGTCTAAACATCAACCCAACAATGTTAGATCTGTAAATTTGCTTTCGCAAATTTTTGGTTCTTCCCTCGCCGGGATTCGAACCCATGCTACTGTGATATCGTGACACCAAATCGCCTGCACTGCAGCCGTCCCGCTAGACCACACGACCACCTGGGCTCTCAAAAAAAGAGCTTTCGGTGGGCATGTGTTACCTTTCCACGTCAGTTTTAATCTAGCGGCGTACTGCAGTACATGATATATAAGGCATGAAGATGTTATTGTTACAGATCAGCTAAATTATCTATAGTAAAGGATCCTACAAATTAATGTAAGATACAGTCAATATATGTATATAAATAGATTAAGCCAACACGTGCAATTGGATTTTTATAGGTCTGTTTAATTTTATTCTATAGATTAAAATATGTTTCTTATCTTTTTTACCTGTAGGAGAAAGATGTTTTATGGATCGATTCAGTCATCAAATGATTTACCTTAGTTTCACTTTCAATGTTGACATTTTTTTCCTTTTTAAAAATAACCAGTACATGTGCACGTAAAATGCATGCGTTGTCCATCTCTAGTAAAGGGGTTAAATTGAAGTTCACATGAATACGGATTTAATGAATCGAATTATTCACTTGCAAGTGAATAATTCATTATCAATGTTATTTAGCTTAATTTGACAAAATTGAACCATTTTGGCTGCTAAAAGCGACATATTATGTTCATTATTGATTGAACAAAAACAAATCATGCTTTAGATTTTTTTTATATATCTCGTAGCTAGTGCCTCTTTAAAAGGATCTTTTTCAGTAAACCAATTGATTCTTCTTCACTATTCTAATTTGAATTAATTGTTTTTTAGACTACCCAAGACATAAGTCAATTTTGCGAAGTTACATAAAAAGGAGCTTAAAGTTTCACTAACATTTTTTGCTCAATTTGAAAATCAAATTAAAACCAGCATTTCTATAGCATCCATAAAGTTATTTTTAAAATTCAAAGCAACAGTTGTGTAGAAAAAAGAGAGGCGAAAGATACCACTGGGATTTTTTATACTCATAAGTCAGAAACATGCATACTGACCATGCAACGGCAGAAGACGATTTATAACAGTACACAAATGCAAACACATCTAAGATGGGACAAACGGTACTAAAACACAACATAGAAAACTACAGCAACATAAGCCCACCAAAAGGTGGGGATGATCTCAAGAACCCCTGTATTTGACAAACCTTTAGAAGTATGCATGGGTCCTCGATGCTATTAAACTTTACATCTTATTTGACCCTTTTAACTTTATTTTATTCAAGCGGCACTGATGATCTGTAGTAAACGCAATGAGTTATTCTTTATTTGTCTCTATTGTCTATTTTTTTTTTATTTATTCAGACCCTCAATAATGAAGTTTCTTTTTTTTTTCATTTTCAGTGATAGAATCGGCAATGACTACCATCTTCAAAATTCTCATACTTAGACTTCTCTGCAACTTTCCATACTGTAATGCTTATTTCAATGGTTACAATGGTGGGAGGAGTTATAATGGAAACGGTGTGTACGGAAGAAGAACGCCATATTATTATCCTGTACCCGTACATAATGGTATATCATCAACTGGATATCTGGCGACCACAGATAATAGATATAACGGATTTCAGGAGGACTTGCTGGACAGAATGGAATCTTTGGTAAAGCTAGAATTCTTCTTCTTTTTTTTCCTTTCTCACACCGGAACTCGTAGTCCAAATAATTATGACGTCTTGAAAGGGTTTTTTTTTTTGCCTTGACGCCTCGTGGCAGTAAGGCGTTAGAGCAAAAATGAAAAGTACGTCTTGAGGCGTCAAAGCAAAAACTTAAACATAAAATAGCCTTTAAAAGGCTGATTATTTTTTGCCTTGACGCCTCGTCGCAGTAAGGCGTAAAGTACGTCTTGCGGCGTCAAAGCAAAAACATAAAATAGCTATCAAGACGTCATTATTTTTTGGCTTCAGAACTTGTTTACGACACTCTCACAATCCGCAAGTCAAGTGCAATGTATTCCGTTCATTTATTGCGCCTAAAGCAAATTGTTCATATATTGGGTATATACTATATGGAGGTCCAAGGAATAATTTGTTTTTACTATAAAATCCTATGTTATATTTTCTGTACAGTATTAAATGATGAATGGCAAATATTGGCTTAATACATATTTTGAAATGGGGTTCCCGAAAGGATTTTATTTACAAATATTTACAACCTCTTTGTTGGGTTATTTTTGGTTAATCTGAATAAATGCTGATTATGAGTGATTCGTTGTCGCATTTAGTTTCATTAGTTGGCCAACAAAAAGCAATATAAACAAGTCTTATCTTTCATTATTATCCATTATTTTAAAATTTATTATTTATCATTACAAGTGTGGACACAGATGAGTGTGGATAGTATGTTTGAATGTTTGACAGTGTTTTATGATAAATGTAGTTCTATGATTTTCCTATATGTGTTATTAACTGTGTTGCACGATGACAACCAACCGGAGCATTAGGAGTATTGTTTATTTTATATGTAGTTTAGTTTTTATGTTCAAGACAGGCATGGAAGAGACACTAATTGCATTAGTTACCAAATGAGTATGATAGAATATGTTCCACATCTTTGATTTTGGATACATTTTATAGCTAGGAGAGCAACACATAATAGGTTCAATTTTTCGTGATTTTTTTAAATTGGGAGATGATATCTGAGAACATGATATAAGGAGCCTGTAATTGTTTATGCGTTACATATTCGTTTTTTCTTTATTTTTTGTACATAAATACGCGTTATTTTTCTCCTTTGAATTGTTTCACATTGTCATTTTGAGACCTTTTATAGCCGACTATGCTGCATTAGCTTTGCTTATTGTTGAAGCGTGTGTGGCGACCTGTAATTGTTAATTTCTATGTCATTTTGGTCTGTTGTGGAGAATTGTCTCATTGGCAATCATATCACATCTTTTTTTATATGTATTTGCTAACTATTTGTATGGTTCTATTTATATATACTGAGTGCCAATGAAAACGCAACACTTGGTTTTTCAAAAATAAAATTTATATTAGAAATCATGATCTTTCAAAATGAATTGTTCTTGAAAATTAACAATTCTAGCAATAGATCGATATCAAACAAAAATGTTTCATTGTCATCTTTCGGGCACAATAGATAAACGAAACATCCAATGTCGAATCATCAAATCACAGTCCTAACAAAAAATGTTACAACCCTGTTGTGCAGCGCAATCTCGACAGCGCCGCGGAATTGATCATCCCGGACTTTTAATGTGATCTCGAGGAATGTTATTCCACTTGTCCCGCAAAGCAAACTCAAGCTGATTTTTTGATATTGGTGGTGGTTTTCATCGTCTAAACCATGTCAAATCTGATGCAAAATTTGCTCTATCGGACCTAAATCTGGCGAAACGCATGACTTTTGGCCAAGGCGGGTGCCAAACGTCTATGTAACCACCACTGACGATTTTTGGTACATAATGAATGATTTTTGGTCTACAGAATTCGATGTTTACGCCAGACGGCCATTAAGATGTCGGCTGTGGTGTTCTTTAACTGTTGAATTTCTGCGCAAATGGTGCTTTACTGAAATTGCTTCAGAGGATCTACCTTGACTACCATTGAACTCTCGTGACCTTTGGACATCCATCAGAGTCGATATCGGATATGTTAAAGACCAAATGTATCGGTTTTGCTGAGCGTTTCTTGCTTTTTGAACCCCGGGATGTGGCTTATCATTAACTGATCCATTTTTGTTGAATTTGTGGATGATTTGGGTTATTGTAGAGGCTACAGTCTTCTCGAAATTGTTGCGTCGCCACCACAGGCGTGTATCTCCAGTCAGCGCATTGACCACTTATAGGACGACGACATATCAAGGTGTATATATAAAAATATATACTTCTAAAAGGGGTTCGATCTGTTGCTATAACTTTAACTGTTTAGGCTTTACAGAGACATAAAACTAATAAAAGTTCACACCCTGTTTATTCTGGTAGTAAGGCACAACATGAATTTATGCAGTTTTACAATAGTAAATATTTATACTATAAACTAGTATGACATTATATAAACAGAAGAGGTCCCAAGAGGATACATAAAACTTAAAAAGGTATGAGATTTATCAATCTCATAGTTAACTTGCTATATTTCCGGTGAGGTGCATAAACACCTGAGGTTCAATTGCACCTAAGGTTTAGGTAACAGTATATAAATGAGGTGCGGTTGCACCAAGGGTCAATTAATTAAGGTATATAAATGTGGTGCGGTTGCACCAAGGTTCAGTTACACCCAAAGTTCCTGTGCACCCGAGGTTCAAGTGACAGTATAAAAACGAGGTGCTGTTGCACCAAGGTTTACAATTTAGTAATAAAGGGTCATCTCTTATCCAGGTGCATTGCCTTAGCAATGTATATAATTTTTGCTGTATACGGTGCTGAGACACCGAAAATAGATGTGGTGCGCCAAATCCAAACTTGGAAGCACCGCTAAATTTGAGTACCGCTATAAACAGTTTAAATGCAGTCAACGAATCAGTTGATTGGTAAAATCATCTAAATATAAAATGTAATTTATATTCATAACTTTTCTCTAACGGACCAATAACCGGAACTATTAAATAAATACTAATGCACCCGGTGCAATTTACAGTTTGACTCCCGGTGCCAACAAAGTAAAAGAATGGTTTCTTTTAATAGAAACACTCAAATAAAGATACCTAAAAAGGCATGATTATATTAAACTATTACGCAAACGTACCATCGCTACATCTGAAGAAATATTCTGCTGCGACATTATAAGAAATACTTTAAAAGTTAAACTTTAAGCGACTAAAATGAACGTGTCTCAAGAAAGTGAACTGAGAAGAATGACGTCACGAGTACGCTGACGTCGCTTTATATATAGAATAATATTAACCAATCAAATAATTCGGTTTACGATCTCCGGGCAAACGTGCTCATTTGCGCAAAGATGGTGGTTCTAAGTATCCTCCGGGCACTTATGCACAATATTACAAATAATTCAGACTTCACAAAGGATTCACACCTAACTAGATGGATAAATAAATGTATTACAAAGTTAGTAATGCAGGATAAAAGTCGTGACATAATATAAAGTAAGTGAAATTCCCAATGGAAGTGGTTCGTGTCCCGACAAAAATGGACATTCTGAACCGCAAGTTAAAAGTGAAAGTAGACTAAAAACTACCATATGAGAGTAAATATTGACATGAATAAGTAATTAAACAATATAGAAGTACACAATTCTATGATTTCTACAACATCAAGTCATAATTATTGCATAACAAGCGTAAACTACTAATTTTGGAGTCCCTTCAACATGCATAAACGACATGTAAACAATCAATTTCCGGTGACATTCCAGAAAAGTACTTTAACATCAGATGTAAACAAACGGATAACTTACAATGAAACCAGATGGGATTTAACAGGGGTGTGAATAACGAAATATCTTAACAACAATAAATAATAACAATATAACATTTGAGACCATTTTAACTTATTTATGGATCATAAAAGGACATAATAAGGATGATTTCTGGCCGGCACAACAAAATTGTATGCTGTGAAAGGCTTCATTGGATCATGCCGGAAACTGCATGTCACTGGTTGTCAGAAAGTCCTGGCATTTACTCAGATGTTTATTGCAGTTTCCTTACAATAAGGGCGGGAAAATTCATGACATTAGCCAAGCTTTAAATGACAAAATCGTGAAAATGGTGCGTATATTGAAAAGCGGTGAACTCGGTTTATGTCCGTTCAAAATAACCCTTACTTCGCATTTGTTCCAAAAATCACCCAACCGTAAAGTTGTCGACAATTGTCTTTAAAGTCATTTTCAACCAACTTTACAAAGTTCTAATATAAAATAAATAAAAATTATCAGACTTTTTTGAAAAACAAAAGTGTTGCGTTTTCATTGGCACTCAGTATATCTTTGTGGTGGCTTGTCAGTATCATTAGTAAAACACTTTAAAATGTTGAATTGATCCTCAGATTAGAAGAAATTTATTGGATTTTAGTAATGACAATGCCTAACATGATGCTTGGGCCTGATGAGCTAGAAAGTAAGCTTCTGTACTGTTTTCTATCAATTCTTTGATAATATCTCCTTCAAAGCTGGTGAAAGCAAAACAAATTTGGTCAATGGACAAATAATGTTTGGTTCAAACAAAAAATAAAATGCTTTTATCTCCCTGTTACTTACATTGTACATAGAAATGATAATACATGGAGACATCCTTGTACATGAGAGTTGTCTGTAAAATCTTTACTTCACAAAGAATGAATTGCATAACAATGAACCGAGCTCAAAGCAAAGCACTTTAATAATACACTTAGACAGAGAGCTCAATCCAGTGATATACTTTGTACTACAGGTTCTTCGTGAACATCCATCAACCAGAACCATATCTCAATAACATGCCATTCTACATGGTTGGATCAGAAGTCCTGAAAAAGACATGATTTTTTTTTTTATCGTATTTAAAGTATATATGCATAGGTTAAAACTTTCACAAATTTGAGGTATAATCATTCAGTGTCTGGCAACTATCAATCGCTTCATGCACAAACTGATATAGGTTGAGCATGAGTGCCCTCTGTTGGAAATAAAAACATACCTCCACCTAATTTTAGTAACTGATGAAGAAACATTCAAAACTATAAAATGTTATCCAAGACTTGTCAGTGTCTATATATAGCTATTCACCATCGCCACTGAATCAGTGATATATGTACACATAAATACATGTAAGACTAAAATTAAAGTACATATATAAGACTAAAACTGACATTCAGTCTTTACCTTCATTCCCCAAGTCCTGTTCAAATCTTAATTCATGATAAAATAAAATTACAACCAATGAAATCAAAGGCGAATTAAGAGCCCCCCCCTGTCTGGAAAAATATGGTTGATTATTTAGAGGACCACTGGAGCATGATCAGAGTGGGCCCTCTCTTAGGCAGTCAGTGGGCCCGCACTTATGAAAATTTCTGGATTCGCCACTGGAAATATCCCTCTAATAGACTAGCATTTAAATCCCAGTTTTCTAATATGGTAGCTAGGTGGAACCTAAAACTAAAAAATTTGAAAAAAATATTTTAAATATATTTCAAATGCATGTATATGTGATAATATAAATTCTCCAGATTTCACTGTATTTTCCCTTTTGATGTTTTTCAACTACAGCCAGTTTGGTGTGGGTTGATGTTTGATTGTTGTACATGTTATATATCGACATGAGATTTGTTTATATACATAATACATGTACTTATTTCCCTAAATTCAAATAAAATAGATGTGAGAAATTAAAGGTAACCATATGCAAATATTAAAAAAATAATTTGCATTTGTTCTGTTGATTGATAGTGGTACACATATGAAGAAATGGTGAAATCACTTATATATAGTTCTGATCAAAAGTTTCATGATAGACATGCATGGTAAATAAGTAGTAGGTTGTTTGAAGTTTGCAGCATATTCAACTTTGAAAATCTTTTTCAGGTCTACAATCCATATAAAAATCTGTATATATGTGATATAATTTCCAATGAGACAGCTTTCCAGAGGTTAAAATAACAAAGTAATTATAGGCAACCATACAGCCTTAATAAGTGAGAAAAAAAACAGTCTAGACATGTTAAGTAAGCAACAATTAATGTAATGGCCTGATTTGCAACTTATAAACAACAGGTTTGGAACCCTCCCCCCAAAAAAATCAAAGAGCAGATTGCTCTGACGGATACGATTGCCGTTGTTTCGTTGACACATGTACATGTATACATGTAGCTGGATAATATTATTTTCAAAACTAATTCAACTGCACATGTAAAATAGTTACAAAATAGCCAATCCCGGATAAAAGTGTATGAACAATGCGATTAGGCCTATTGTGTTTTATTTTTGTACTATCAATTCCAAGTTTACTTTCCACAGCAGTCACTGAGACTCAGAGTGAGAGAAGGTATTTCACTTCGTATCTTATCACCTATTTTCCTACGTTAATTCTAGGAGGAACCCCATTCCTAACTCTTTAAATATTTAATTTCCTTTCGGTCAGTGATCATGACTCCTTTCCGTACACATTTATCGGTTTAAATTTCGATCATTTTTAATATAATACACTTTATTGACAGAACGAGCTAATACTCGACGTATTGATTTAATTCAGAATTCACAGAAGTTACTTCCAGAAGGGAGACAATTGGAAACAATAATATGGAAGACTCCATTTTGCCTGAAGGGGTGTTCTACGATGTGGACTATATTTATTTTCATTTAAATGATGCATATGATTTAAAATTATGCAACAATAATAACCTTCAATAGCAGACATACATAGAAAAGATCCCATGAGTTTAAAATTAATTAATTGAGTGGGGAATCCAGAGCAACCATTCAATCGAAAACCCCTCAAAGTCAAGAAAACTATACGCATGCGCATAATTTCCAAAAAAAACCTGGAGCAAGAACGTATATTAAATGTTTATTAAACGACCTAGATAGTTCTCTATTTCTTTATGGAAGTACAATCTCAAATATCAGTTTCATAAAGGTAAAATATAAGAAAAACTCCACTTCAGTTCTTATATGACAGAAATAGATTTATCGGAATTCAGAGAACTCTCGCATTTTATCAAACTGGGAATTCCCTCTAACGTGTTTCTAAATTTAGAAAAAACATAAATATAAATACTGCGTAATTCTGATTTTCCGTGTTGTTAAAAACACGCATATAAGTCAAGGGAATTATCAAACATGAAGATTATGAAAAGAACATTATAGGAAAGTGTTAAAGTTCAATCCCTTTGTTTGTATTTACCTTTAAAGCATAACAATCATAAGAATCTGAGATGTTCCTTAATGTTTAGAATAAAACGATTGACGTGAGGGCAATGCTCTGAGCCACCAGTATAAGTCTACAGATTGCTTGAAAGCAATCGTATCCCAAAAATTGTTCCAATGAAGATAAAGGCAAGCCTGGAGGGGATTCATTACATTTGGAACAACTTTTCTGAAGGATGGATACGTATAAAAATTAAAATATGTAATAAGATTGCCAATAAGACAACTACCCACAAATGTTCAAATGACAAAGCAATTATAGGCAACCATACAGCCTTCAAAAATGAGGGAAACTGTCCCAACATGAAAAGTATACATTAATACAATTGAGAAGAGAAATGGCCTGATTCACAATTCCACTAATAAACAGGTCGGGAACATCTTCCCTTCAAATAAACCAGATGCTCCACAGGGCGCAGCTTGATACTACAGCAGAGGCCGAACCCTGAACAGTTGGGGCAAGTATGGACACAACATTAAAGCCTGATACAGCTCTGAATTTGGATTGTGATCAAATAGTCAAAACAGAATAGGTTTCTGACACAGAATGAATGTAGTCTAAGAACTTAAAACATTTAATATTAAATTGGACTTTTACCTATTGTGGTCCTTTATCCAAAAATCTTAATACATGGTTTGAGGCACTTGTCGCAGAAAAAAATCCTATAGACTTAGGGGTCGACCATTTGATATTCTGGGGGAGGGGCAGGTGGATTTGTTTTTGATCGGTTATTTATTTTTGTAATCTAAGAGGACAAATTATTCATTTTCTGCACTAGTGAAGCAAGATTTTTCATTAAAGCAAGGGACTGATTATTCATTTTCACAACTGTTTTTATGATATTCGAAAAACATACAATTTTCAAATGATTTTTTTATTATAAACAACATATTTGTGTTTCCTTTAAATTTTTATTTTGATATTTTTTTTTTTGCATACTGAATGCTATAAATTTTAATTTTGACATTTTTTTTTGCATGCCGAATGCTATAAATTTTTATTTTGACATTTTTTTTGCATGCTGAATTGATATGCACGCAGTTGCGTGTTGGCATATAGGGAGCTATATGCGCCTGAATACAATTTAATTAAATATATTAAATAACTTGGAATCCTCCCCTTTTATAAGTAGAGACAATCCATAACCTCAGAAATATTAATCTTAAATTTATATAAATGAAAAGTAAGCTTCCATAAATAAAATTCAACAATGTTTCTTAAAATTGGTAAAAGCGGTATAGTCATACCCCAACATGTTGACCATAGATAGACAAACAATTCACTTGCATTCGATTCGCATTTGAACTATGTGTTTGTTAATGTAAACCGTTTCAAATGTGACTTAAACTAATTCAAATTAGTTAATGTCAATCCAATTCAAATTAGGTGTGAACTCAGTATGATTGTCAGGTAGTTTCAAACTGAAAGATACTTTTAAGGGAAGGGAAAGAAACGGATAAAACCATGTGTGTTACAAACACTGTTTTATATTCAAGTCAGAATCCTGGATCTCAATAGTACTTTCATAATGTCAAATAAAAACATGAATATGATAGTTACATACAATGCTACATGTATTTAATACGTATTAAATAACATTTATTTTAGTGATTGGTAATTCGGAAAAATCTGAAATTCAGGCGTAAATTGAGACAAACAATATCACTGAATGCAGTTTCTAGTCAAGTGACCAGCAAACATGGAAATTTACCTTTTGAATGAAAGGAGAACTCTTACATTGAAAATGAATGATGTAAATCTAGATTCTAATAATAGCCGAAGGGAGCTCACATTCACAACAGTTAAAGCATTGCTGAATTAGTGAACAAAGCATTTTTCTCATTAACTTGAAAATCCACCTATTTTTATAATAGAAAAAACCCAAATTTTAAGACATAAATTATAAAATTCCTGATAAAAAGCGGTGCTGAGCATGCATGTAATATATGCTTGAAACATATTCAAGAGGGGGTGGGCCGGGGTAAGGGAGAAAGGGGGTAGGAGAAAGGAGAAAGGGGGTGGGAGAAAGGAGAAAGGAGAAAAAATAAAATATCTCTACTTTTAAAAAAATTTCTAATATTTCAAGAAAAAATATCTCAAAAGGAGATGTTTTATTCTAATGGGAGAAAGGAGAACGGGGGTAGGAGAAAGGAGAAGAGGGGTGGGAGAAGGGAGAAGGGTACCCCCCTGTCCTCCCCCTCATTCAAAGAATAAAGTTTTATAACTTCCTAATGTCATTTCCAAAATTTATCAAAACCTAAATCTTACTGTGGATTCCTTATATTTTCGTGGATGTCAATTCTCCTGGATTGTTGAAAACTTGCATATTCATCGATATTTGATTTTGTGGTTTTAACAATCCAGACAGACAAATAGCAATAAGGTGTTTAGGAAAACATGACCTAAAACCTCCTTCATATAAGACAAAAATACATGGGAACTCATACTGAATGGTCAAATGTGTTCAATATGAAAATTGCAGTTAAGATGGTAAAATCACAAATCAGCCGTTTCTGTAAATGGACTATGACTTTTGAGCAAATTTAAAAGTAGTCCGAGATTACTCTGACATCCAACGGCTGTTTTGCCAGACAAGCTGGGGCCGTGGGACGTCAGAGCTCGTCCCATATCAAAAAGTGGATATTTGCCCACCCAAAATAGATGCGCTGCTTCGCCGCTTCTGGTATCGGGATCGTTCGCCCTGATTACATGTTCGCCCTAGATTCGTTCGCACTGAGTTTGTTCGCCCTGATAGTCCGTTCGCCCTGGGTTCGTTCGCCCTATATTCATTTATGATATGTATATTTATGTTACATCAATGAACGAAATATATATATATATATTAAAATTTATGTAGATCTATTAAAAGTTAAATACAGAATATTTGCCAAATTTATATTAATTAAATAACTTTCTTGGCTGCATTGTTACACTTTATTTTATAATTACTTTTAATTACTGTTGATTGAATTTTGATTGCTGATTAGGTGTCATTTGATACCTTTGATATCACTGATTGTTATATAAATTGTCTTTGATGGATTAATAATGAGAATAACATTTTTCTCAAATAAAATAGTCAGCTTGGATGGGTAAAATTCAGTTTGAAATATAAAAAATAAAAAAAAGGATGGGTAAAAACACTGATGACAAGTGATCAATGTACATCAGTGTGACTGTGTTTTTGGTATTTGTTTCACTAATATTTTTAAATTGTTAAAATGTATCAAGAAAGTTAAATATATAAATAACTTAGTCATGTTAGTCTTTAGTTGTTTTATGTCAAATACTTTGTAGTCTTTGAATTCACAGAAATGTACTGAAACTTATAACTTAGTATAGCAGCTAGCTTTAGACAAGTTAACATGATACATCGTAAATATTCGGCGAAATTGTAGACTAACTTCAACACATTCAATTATATACACACAACGCAACACTATACTAAAAAATAAAATCAGGGCGAACGGACTCGGGGCAAACAGGTATTAGGGCGAACAGAAACTAGGGCGAACTAGAATCTGGGCTGACGGACCCGGATTCGACGCTTCTGATGCCGACTGACGGCCATGGAGTTATATAAATCGGGCACCAATCTGTTCATTTTTCATTTATCTCTTCATTTATGTAAGTTTCACCTACCTGCCAACCTTTATTTTTCCATATTTTAAGTTTTCACAGTGACCCATCGATTTCGGCATTTTGCCGTTGGACGTCAGAGTAATCTCGAACTAATTTAAAGGGAAATGACAGGGAAGGGGCCAAATATTGT
>CM034360.1:118836446-118851873 GCA_019925275.1 Mytilus edulis | reverse complement strand
GGACCACCTTCAACAATAAGCAAAACCCTTATCATATGAAATCTTAACACGACAAAATGTAAATCAATTCAAAAGAGAAAATCGATTAAAAGATTATTGATAAACCACTAAACGAAAAACAAAGACAGCAGAACCAACGACAACCAATGAATTCCTGACTAGGAATTTCAGACAGGCATATACAGTGTATTGCGGTGTAAGACATGTTTCCCAGTACTAGCACCACAAACCATAAACAAAAGGCTTAACTAAACAAAGTACCGAAATCAATAGGAAATTTGTCGCAGTTACTTTAAAAAAAAACCAAGTTCAATGTCAATTAAAACTAATAAATAAATCGTGTTTTCGTAGTATAAAATATCAATCGTGACACATTTAACATACTAAGTATATTGACGTCATAAACAGTCTGAGAAAATCACTGGTGCAAAGCCAAAATAAAAGTATAGACGAGACGGGACGAATAACGTGTAAATCAATACATAATTATTCATTACAACATTAATGTTTTAGTACCGAGCGAAATATTTAATGATAACTTTTAAGATAAAGATTTTTCAAAGAATCAATTGGATTTAATTGATTGAATCTCAATGTACGGTATCTATAAACGACATCCCCATGATAATTTGTATAAATTATCTTGTTTGAAATAAGCTAGGCTTCTACTGGCATTGACAGCTAGACTTCCAAACCAAATCTTTGTATCTATAAAAGAACTTGAAAAAGGTTTCACATGTTTTGTGCTGACAAAAGCCCTGACTTTATTATTAACCAGTAATATATACAAAACTTTCATTGAAATCAAAAAAATCAACAAAACACTAGCGAACGATTGTGAAACTTACACACCCAAAGACGGCCTCATAAGATCATCGCCATCCAAAAAAGGAAAATTGACAATGGAGAACGAAAAATATTTCATCGTTAAATTTGATAAAGAGTTTCCATTATAAAACTGATATATCAAAACTAGTCACTCTTGAGGTACTTTGTGTCGGGTTGAATCAATGACATAATGAAAGTATATTATCCAGGCAAATAATATTCATTTACAAGATTAGAACATGATTCAATTTGCAGGTTAAAACTGTGTAAGTAAAAGAATTAACGTAAATCAAAGTGTAATAAATGTAACGTTGGTAGCTATATATATTAACTAAGAGACAATAATAATTTCCCACAATTATAAGCATTGTAATGAAATTACAAAAATGTATATATGTACTTTTATACATGAGTTGTATAATATATGGATAAGGAGATTGTGTATGATTTCAAACCATCCGCCAAAGTCCAAATGACATTTATGTGAACCATGTAGTTCACTGTACAGCCTTCATGAAAGAGCAAAGTCAATAAACATGTATACGTTCGGAATTAAAGTATTTTTTTCCCTAAGACACCAAACATAAGTAATTGTGTAGTCTTAAGAATTTGTGTAGGTAAATATGTCAGAAAGGTTATAGATTTCAGAAAGGTCATAAATGTTAAAAAGGTTATACATGTCGGATATGGAATACATTTAAAGGAAGATTGTATATTTCATTGACATATTAATTTTGGAAATACTTTCTAAACATGTGATTGGCGTTGATTTAGAATGCTGTTTTGGAATCTAGGAAGGTGGGCGAGAAGTATGATTTTATGCCAATACTACAAAATTCCCCGTGATTTTACCCGACCTATTTAAGGTCTTGAGAATTAAAACAAATACACATTCCCAATAAAAGTTTATGAAAATAGAACTAAGTACATATTAAACAAGAAATATATATATAATTCATTTGGTGTATCATTTAGGTATCTAACGCAATTCCTATGAATTAAAATATAAAAAAAATATCACTTATATAATATATTTATATATATATACACATTATACATGTTCAAACGAAAAGTTTCATTCAAAGCACATGCATGATACATAGATGATATTTCTTCTCATATAATTCATATGTGTATGTCATTTAAGTTATTAATCTTGGATTGTCACAGGCGTAGGTTCACGAAGGGTTAACATTGAAAAAAAGCAATAAATTATCACTTTAAAGGGATAACATTATGAAAATCCTAGTGAATACAAAATAAATAATTTCGCCAACATTAAGCAAAGAATAATTAAAAGGTATGGTCATAGCAATGCACTTTGAGTCTTTTAAAAATCTTTTATTTTTGCTGATTAAAGTAAAGTTGAGTGGTTTTTGTTTAAAACATAACCTTGCCTATGAATTAAAATGATTTTGTCAGAAGATTTAATTTACCTATGCGCAAGTTTCTATTAAAAGCCCTTTTGTCGAAGAAAATAATGTTGTCAATGTCATCCAAAAGAAAATCGAGAAACCTTTGATATTCATTTACATATGTTGCTAATCAATTGTTAACAAATGTGTAAGAACCGGATAACCGGTTTAAAGCAAACAGGGAATTATCTAAAATAAAATACTTAGTTAATTTCATTGGTATGTTTGAATGAAATAAATGATTTCAATAATATTACAGTCTAAATTTTAACACAACATGATCCTTGTATGTCCAATTCTATTGATTTTTGTTGCTTTCCTCTCAATTTAACAATTCCTATTCTAAACTATAATTTGTCAGTAGTGTTTTTTTTAAAAGGAACTACTACCCTATATCCCTGTAAATAAACCTGTTTGAATTAATATTCATATTCATATTCATGTACCTGTGTAACATTTTAATTTGTGTTTTAAACGGTTAGTTTCATTAAACTAGCATACCATGTATCATAATAATATATTTTTTATACAGAAATTATCCAATGGTAGAGGCAGAATTCTTCAAATTGATCCGTCATCGTGACAGCCAAAGGCACCGGGAAGACACTGACATCGAAATAGAATATACACACATAAATAGTCGGCAAACCTCGGCAGTTTTCGGTGACCAGATCTGCAGACTGTTTGGCCGAATGTACATGTTTCCTGAGTCTGCGCATTTAATCATTTATGTTTTTATCTTGGGAATAAATGGAATTTATTGAAAGTAGAGTAATTAATTTTTCAAGAATATATGACATTTGATGTGTTTTATTTCAACTAGTCACGAAGAACCATTTAATTTAAATACATTTTGTGGATATTCCATTCAATATAGATTTAGGCTATCTGGAGAATCAGTTGTTTGTGGCTGTTTTTTTATTTCGTCTTTATTCACGGTAAAGTTTGGTCGTTAGTGGTTGGGGTTTTCTGTTCAATTTGTATTCTTTTTAAGTAATCCATGTTGTCCTCTTTTTTTATCTGCCCATCAAAAGACCCGCTTAAACCATGGTCAAAATATATATTGAGAAAGTGACTGATATCAGATCCATATGACTTTATGTAAGACATGTTATGTTTTCAATACGTCAAGCTTTACACATCAATCATTTATTGGCACAAACATTTGTTTTAACTCGGATAAATAGCAAACAGGCTCAAGCTAACAGTCTCACAGCACCATAGTTTTCAATAAATTACATGTATACATGAACATTTTTTTCCTATTAAATGATGTCCGTGAAGTAGACCTGTAGATCGATGTTTCAATAAGTGATATGTTAGGTCAATGTTCATGTAAAGAAGACCTCAAGCTTAATGTTTGTTAAATAGATGACCAGGAAAATTATTCGATAAATAAATCGTCGGATCATTTTTGCAAATTATATCTAGTGGACGACTTTGTATTTGTGATTTTCGGCATGAGTCTGGGGAGGGGTGTGGTGAAATCAAAACCTAGCCAACTGGTAGGAATTTGGACTTATTGAAATAGCCTTAGACAGATTCAGAAAATGTATATACTTGGCAAAAAATACAGAAAAAATATTGTTTACAAAATGTTCCAGCTGATGTATACAGCGACAAGTGATATTCAATATTTTGTCTGGGTTCGAACTGACAACCACTCGGCAACCGAGACCCCTAGTTGAATTTGATATTATGCATTTTAAAAAACTGTTCAATTGTCGGTTGCAGTGATTTTTTTGGTTTTAGGACCATCATCATAACCATGTTGTGCAATGTACTCTCTCTGTTTCAAAAGTGACAACAGATTTTTTGTATTTGGTGTAAGCACGACACCAATTTCTCATGTATGCCTTTGTCACTGAATATAATCTTTCGAAGTTGTAATGTGTTAAGGGCATCTTATTTGACAAAAGCTATATAAAAATAAAGAGATATGTGCTATGATTGCTAACGAAACTACTATCCATCAGAGACCAATGACCTGGATGTGATCAACTATATGGACCAGCTTCAACAATAAACAAAACCTTAATTATTTTAAACCGTATAGTAAAATTCATAACACGACAAAATGTAAAACAATTCAAAAGAGACAATCAGTTGCAAGATTATTGATAAACCACTAAACGAAAACAAACATAAAAGACAGCAGAACCAACGACATCCAATGAATTCCTGACTACTAATTTCCAGACGGTCATATCCAGAGTATCGCGGTTTAAAATATGTTTTCCAGCACCCACTTACAGAAAGATAGATTAACCAAAAACCAATATCAAAATAAAAGTAATCGCAGTTACTTTAAAAAACTAGTTCAATGCTAATTAAAACTAATCAATGAATCGTGTTTATAAGTATAAAATATCAATCATGACGCATCAATATATTTAGAATATTGACGCCATAAACAGTCTGAGAAAATCACAAACTGGTGCAAAAACAAAATAAAAGTATAGACGAGACGGGACGAATAACGTGTAAATCAACATTAATGTTTAAGAACCGAGAAAGACAGTTTAAATAAGCGACATGTTAAATGATAACCTCTATGATTAAGTTCTTTTCAAAGATCAATTTTTATAATCATATTACATTAATTGAATCTAAATGTATCTTCACTATAAACGACATCCCCATGATAATTTCAATAGACATCTCGTTTGAAATAAGGTTCATACTGGTACAGCTTGATTTCCAACCCAAATCTTTGTATTTATAAAAGAATTTGAAAAAAAAGGTTTTACATATTTTGCGGTAACAAAAGCCCTGACTTTATAATAACAGTTATAAATAAATGATATTCATTGAAATCTAAATGGTCAATAAAACACTAGCGAACGAGTTGTGTGAACTATTCACATGCATGTTCGTTCCCGTATTCAATCAACAATTTTAATGCAACAACGTTTGTAACGTTAATTTTGATTGGATAACGTCGCCAGTAAACTCAATATGCGACCGGATTACGAGGTGTATTTTTAATATCTGCAATATCTATAGTTGATTATATGATTGCCTGTCTCCCGAAATATATATGGTGTCAGGAGATGGATTTTATTTTCTGCTTCTAGTTCAAAAGTTCAGTATTAAAAGGAAATAAAACTTCTATAAAACATATATTCAAAATTTCTCTTCCAGAAAAAAAGAAAAAAGAGTAGGTGTTCAATATCGGATTTTGTTTTATCGCATTTTAGACCATACATTTATTAGAACATTATATTTTAGTAAAACTTAAAATAGGTCTAGAACTAAAGTATTGATTTAATATGCAATAAACATGTATATTGAAAAATCAAGCGATATAAAGAAAAGATTAAGAAACTTACAAATGTTCACCTCCCTCGGGCAAATTTGACCTAAAATGAATTTGACTCTTCTTATTCATTTTGATCTTATAGATCCTAACGTTTCTACTTGTGCTAGATTCCTGGCCTTCGGGTGTTTGGGTTGGAGCGTTCGTGATCAAGATAAATCTAGAAAAACTCTTCGGACGAATAAAATTTGTAGTGTTATTTGATTTACAAGAATAAAAATGCATTTACAACAATAACTAGAACAATGAGAGTACAGAAAGGTCACCAGAGCACTTACAGACTCCCGCTTCTTACAATGAGAGTACAGAAAGGTCCACCAGAGCACTTACAGACTCCCGCTTCTTACAAACATAAATAACCATATAAAAAGAGTACAGAAAGGTCCACCAGAGCACGTACAGACTCCCGCTTCTTACAAACATAAATAACAAAACTAGAACAACGAAAGTACAGAAAGGTCCACCAGAGCACTTACAGACTCCCGCTTCTTACAAACAAAATAACAATGAGAGTACAGAAAGGTCCACCAGAGCACTTACAGACTCCCGCTTCTTACAAACATAAATAACCAATAACTGAACAACGAGAGTACAGAAAGGTCCACCAGAGCACTTACAGACTCCCGCTTCTTACAAACATAAATAACCAATGAGAGTACAGAAAGGTCCACCAGAGCAACGTACAGACTCCCGCTTCTTACAAAAATACATACAGAACATGAAGTACAGAAAGGTCCACCAGAGCACTTACAGACTCCCGCTTCTTACAAACATAAATAACCAATAACTAGAACAATGAGAGTACAGAAAGGTCCACCAGAGCACTTACAGACTCCCGCTTCTTACAAACATAAATAACCAATGTGAGTACAGAAAGGTCCACCAGAGAACGTACAGACTCCCGCTTCTTACAAACATAAATAACATGTACGAACAATAACTAGAACAATGAGAGTACAGAAAGGTCCACCAGAGCACTTACAGACTCCCGCTTCTTACAAACATAAATAACCAATAACCAAATGCGAAAAACCCGAAACAAACAAATAGTTATCACAAGTACCAGGATTATAATTTAGTACGCCAGACGCGCGTTTCGTCTACATAAGACTCATCAGTGACGCTCATATCAAAATATTTATAAAGCCAAACAATTACAAAGTTGAAGAGCATTGAGGATCCAAAATTCCAAAAAAAACATATGAGACAATTTGCATCCTGAAAAGAAATCTAGACAGATACCTGTTTATTTGTATGACTATGATAAAATATGTAGTGATCACACAAACATCCCCAATCTTATGTTCAATAGTAATTAAGAAGACACAAATATGTCATCGAAACCTCCAAAACTTCCTGCGGACACTTTCATGCATACTTGGCAATAGTAGAGATGTTTTCAGTTTTTCAGTGTCGTGGATAGGAATTTTCTCTCTGAAAAAGGTGTGCATTTTACTAAATAAAACATATGCATATTAGCAGAATAGGTTACTGTGTCATTCTAAAGCCAATTGAATGTTAGTTCATACAAGGAATTCCGATTAAACCGTTCTTGTATTAATTCAGATGTAAAATGTATAACTTCTCTTCCTATATAACACAACACGGTGATGTCTCAATTAAGTATAAAAAGATATGTCAGCTATCGGATGTTAATCGTTAGTATGAAGTGCATCTCTCTAGCGGCAACACTCAAAATGGTTCCTTTTCATGTCCGCGTTTTTTAAGCCATTTGATTGGTTGTAGAGATAGATATCTGCATATATATAAGTGCCGGCTAGTATCTGGATTACTGTGTGCAAACTACCACTTACCGCAGCTCCATCTCTGTAAGTTAATAACTAATAATATTACATAGTGAGCCAAGTTAAAAACTTATATTATTACATAGTGAGCTCAGAAAAAAGATAGCTAGTTTTAGGGAATTTAAAATTTGACGAAGCTGACATAAAACAAATTTAATTTTGTAACTTAAAGTCAAAATTTCGAGTTCTAACATTATTTATATGATTATACCTGAGTGTTAATGAATTTTAAAATTTATTTCATATACGATAAAAACGTGGTTAATCTAAAACAAAATAAAAAGATAACGCATTTAATTTGAAAATGAATTAACTTATTTCGCATCAGCAGTTCTCGAAACTCAAACATACAAAGATTTCAAAGTATTTTGGTAAGAAAACACGTTTTTGTAGTAACACATTAAAATTTCGAATCTAAATTTGTTTCTTTATTTTTTCTACTAAAATATCGTGACAAGATTGAGACATTAGATCAATTTTGAGTATTTTTAAATTCGCACATATGGGCATATATTTTCAGTCAAAATCGCAGTTCAGATTTATACTGGAAGGAAATAAATAAAAAAATGAAAATCTCGCTGTTAAAGAATTATCTTTTAACGTACATAAGTTTAACAATTTATCTCTGAACGCGTCACTAGTTCAGCGTAGTAATCGCATTGCAATGACAATCGGATCTTACTGTTTTGAAATATTTTCAAAAGTTAAAAAAAATACGTTGTTAACAATCATCTGAAAATAATAAAATCTCATACTTTGTAAGTATAATTTGAAAGTTCAAAATTATTTATTCAGTATCCCTGAAGAGACATTGAATGTCGAAACACCCATCTGACGCAGAAAATGAGGTATCGCTTATGTTATTATTCGCTCAATTAAAAAATGAAAATTCGGCATATCTTTCACAATTTTTTCTCTAAACTTTTTCATATTACTTATGAATTTAATCTACTTTATTTCGTAGGTACGAACGACAATGAAAACGGAGATACAATTGTGTGTTGCGTTGCCCTGGCGGCAGTATGCATAGCCGGCGTAAGATCTGCAGGTAATTATGGCGGTGGAAGTTATGGAAGAGGTGTGTATGGACGTAGTGCATCATACGGCGGTGGTGGATACAACAGAGGATACAACAAAGGATACGGCGGTGGTGGATACAGCAAAGGATACGGCGGTGGTGGATACAGCAAAGGATATGGAAAAGGCTATGGTACAACAGGCGTCAGGGCGGTACCTTGTATTACCCCTATTACTACCCAGTACCATTCTTTGTACGCGGAGGAAGACGACGAGGAGGAAGTAGGGTGAGAGTTACACCAGCCATAATTGCAAGAACAGGAGGAAGACGTAGGGGAGGTTTAGGAGGAGGAGGAGGAGGTCTTTTTGGAGGTGGTGGTGGAGGCGGATTCGGAGGCATTTTTAGTTTGATCAGTAAGTTCCATTATACGTATATATATTTAATATTTATCATATTAGAGTTACAGAATAGAACAAATGAGCAAAATAAATATAGAAAAGAGAAAATGATCTTAAAGTTATTTGAAAAAAAATAAAGGAACGAAGGAACGGCGCCCATCCACACCCTTTTAACATTCAGGAAGGAATAGACTTTATTTGTTTTTAAGAACTGCTGTATATTAGTACTACATTATATCACGTCGGCTGTCGGCTTATGCCAACCCTTCCGGAGCACTTGATAGCACACCCATTTGTTGGTGGGGTTCGTGTTGCCATGACAATGATAGAATTTTCCAACTTATGAGTTTTAATATCCCTTTTGATATCATTCACCTTTTTTTTTTTATAGTATTATTGAAATGAGATCACTCCCAATCCGTTCCAATATATTCCAGCCAAAGTGGTTCGGGTACCTATTTAGATCAATTATATATTTTTTTTTTAATTTGATCGAGGCCGTACCCTCATCAACGACTCAAGCCTTGTATATAGGTTTTATTGTTCTTTCTATAGGCAGAAATAAAGTAATCAATTGTTATAACACAGCGAGGTATAAGGAGTCGGACACAGGTGGTCTTATATACATTTCTGAAATGATGTTATACATTTGTTAACTTTTTAGAGTTATTTATCTTCTTTCAGTTTAGCAGATGTCAGGTATTCTTTGAGATTTTTGTGTTTTTTGTATGCAATCATGGGGGGTCTCTCATAAAGACTCTTAGCGGTTGCATCTCTTTCGATAATATTCCAATGCTTTCTAATTACTCTGTTCAATTTTTTAAACATTGGGTTGTATTTTGTACAAAATACCAAGGGAGCAGTTTTGCTATTGGAGCGTTGTTTATATTTTAAAGCTTCTGATCTTTTAATTGCTGTTGCCTTCGCTATCTAGTTATTCAATTATTTGCTTTTATAACCTCTTTCTATTAATTTCTGTTTAAAGAAATTAATTTCGATCTTAGTTTTTGACTCATCACTGGTGCATCTAATTATTCTTACAGTTTCGCCTATAACCAGTCCCTTGAAAACTGATTTGGGGTGCGATGAACTCGATGCAAATATTGATAATTTTCTGTTGGTTTTCTGTATATTTGAAAATCTAAAGTCCTCTCTTTCTTAAATTTTTCTCCTTTAAAAACGGTCACATCTAAAAATGTAATGTGACTCTCGTTAATGTCAAAAGTAAACTTAAGGAGAGGATGTATGCTATTCGATATGTCAAAGAATTCAGTTTATTCTGATTTAGTTCCTTTGAAAATCAAGAATGCATCATCACGGTACACTGATAAGTGCATGATTTTGTCTCTCATCGTAAACTTGTTTAAAATCTCATTGATAATTTCAAACATCCTGATATCTGTGAGAGAAGGCGAGAGAGGACTTCCCATCGGAACCCCTATTTTCTGTCGAAACAATTCACCATTGAATTCAAACTCATTATTTTTTAGTATGATTCTTATAAGTTCTAACATACTTTGTATAGGTGGAATTTTCATTTTGAAATTGCATGATCTAAGCTTATTCCAAGCTCTATCTATGGCATTAACAATTTCGGAATGTTCCATATATGTGTACATACTTGTTACATCAAATGATGCCATGATAAATTCAAATGAGTAAGTCTGTTTATTATAAACGCTGTGCGTCTTCGTGTATGCCATGTGAAAGACTATTTCCCTTAAGAAATAATCAATAAAATGTGCAATTGTCTCAGTAGGACTGCCTGACATAGATATAATAGGTCTGCCGGGTATATTTATATCTTTCATAAGATTCTTGACTTTTTCGATGTCATTTATTTGATCTATGCTGAATTTATGTGTTTTTGGAAGCATATATAAACGACCTGGTTTGAACTCCTTGCCAGATGTCAAATAATCTAGAGAATGTTTGTCTTTATGACCCATGTTGTGTAAAGGAATAATTATATCTTGTTGTAAATATCTTTGCTGTGTGTTTCTGACAGCTTGTGATAATGGATTTCACTTGAGAGTTGTGTCATTGCCTGTTTGATATACATATGTTTGTCTAATACTACTATCGAGAAGCATTTATCTGCCTTCTTAATAGAATTATTGAAATGAGATCACTCCCAATCCGTTCCAATATATTCGACCAGCCAAAGTAATTCGGGTACCTATTTAGATCAATTATATATATATTTTTTAATTTGATCGAGGCCGTACCCTAATCAGCGACTCAAGCCTTGTATATAGGTTTTATTGTTATTATTATATCATTTAAACGTAAATTTTCTTGGATTACTATTTTGATAAATAAATTATTCAGTTAAAGGTTAAGGTACACGACAACTTGGTTGAAGTGCCATTATTAGCGAATGTTTAATAAAGCTAAAAATGCAATAATTGTATGGATAACAGCAAGTAACCTTTAAATGAGTGAAAAAAAAATATATTTCAAATATTTACTTCAGAAGATATATGTTTAGAAAAAAAGTTCGGGGTTCATTCTTAAAACATCGTGGTTCCTACGTTATGATTTTTTACACTGTATTAGTATGTATCCGACCAAAATAAATCTGTTGTAAATACGTTGAGTGCAATCATCTAGGGACAACCATAACTGTATATTGTATTTATTTTCTTTTTCAGTCACGCTTTTCTTCCTTCAATTTATTATTGGTCTCATCGGATAGACTGTATGAATCAGGTAAATTTCATCTATATCATTTCCTTGCATGTATATATTCCGAAGTGCATATAAGCTTTTAGAATTACTCATTCATAGAAAAAAATATTTGTAATAATATAATAGATGGCCAACTGATGAAAAAAAAAGAAAAAAAAAGAATTTTACGATAATACAAGACCTCACTATGAAAACCAAATTATGACCTAAAAATGCAAGATAAAAAAACCACGCTAAATTAAAAACACGCTAATATCCATATTTGTTTTTGAGTATTACATAATTTTTATTATTTAATTTATGCTTATGAGATGTTACAATCTAAGTTGGATAAATGTGCATGTTGATAAATTTATAAGATATTGATATTTTTGAGCGTTTCATATTTGACAATGAACCAAATATATGCAGTCATTTATATGTTTCTTTTTTGTATCTATTTACAGCCGGAAATAAATCTAAGGGAAGAAACCATGGTAATAATATATTAGGAGCACACAAAGCACAGTCGTTGGGTACACACCATGTAATACTGATACAATTTTGTAAATAAAAATGCAGACCCGAATTCAGTTTGTTTACGTTTATTTAAATCAATAAAAAGAGTGTCTGATGTTTACAGCAACATGACAACAAAATTGACCTCATGACATATAGAGTATCTATGTTTGATGTTTAAATTGTTTTACACTAGTCATTTGTGGGTAGCGTCCGATGTCTGATTGTCTGACTGTCTTACTGTTCCGTAATGTCACGAGGAACAGTCACACGTTTATCTAGTTTTTGTTTTATGTTATGTACATATACAAGATTAATGTACATTCTTCCATGTACATATGTATATATAGAATAAACGGTGACCAACAATATGCAGGCAAAATGATTCCTTCTTTTCGAATGATGAGCATAAGCTGTTCTTTCTCTGTGACGTCATCAGGTATGGTCAACTTTGTCATGTCGCCACAATAGGAAATCTGAAAGCAAGAAAATTCGACGTCATGATTGAATTTTGACCAATAAAAAACTGAGATCAAACGAACCTCATGTATTTGGTTTAGAGTTTCAAGTTTTCGTTTTTGCTACAGAACTCGAGAGGAAAAAGTTTTCCGGTCCAACCCACTAGATTTTCTTAAAATGTCTTGTATCAAGTCAGGAATATGACAACTGTGATCAAAATATCGTTTTTATATTATCATGGTTATGTTATCGTTTGTTTTTTTATGCACTTCAGTGTTCCTGTTGTTCCTTTATTTTCTTCCTATATTTAATATGGTTCCCTCGGTTTTAGTTTGTAACCCGGAATTGTTTCCTCTCAATCGATATGACTTTTTAACACTAGTATATAATACTGTTGCCTTTGTTCGTGAAGAAATGAAAATCATAGATAGAAAATTAATTCAACGATTAAACGAATGGTATATATGTACCTGCTAAATATTGTCCATGTTTATGAACTTCCATGTATTCCAAAAGAATTGCGATGTCGTCCGACGCTCCTCCTTACAGATCAATCTTAGACAATAAATTCCACACCCTTACTTATGACAAAAAGTCCCACACCATCTTGCAGATCAATATAGAACTAAAATCAATGCTACTTTAAACAGATCAATCTGGGACGAATGTATCCAAAGCGCCTCCTTACAGTACTAACTAAGACTGATATATCCTACACCACTCAATCTCGAAAAACTGCAAACCACGCCCCTCTCTACAGATCAATGTATGCAAAATACAACTGTCGCCCCTCTATAGAGATCTACTTATGACTAATGCATCCCACACCATCATTAGAATTTAGTAATCTAGATCTAGTGCAGCACTATCCCCTCTTTACATATAGAGGCTTCATCCTCAAAGATTAATAAAACATAATCTAGGACTAATGCACCCTATGCCCCTCCTTATAGATCAAGGGTGACTTATGCATATGCCGCCCCTTCTTATAGATCAAACTCGGACTAATGCATCCCACGCCCCTCATTACAGATCAATCGCAGACTGATGCACCCTACGCCCTTCCTTGAAGAGTGATCACAGAATGATGAACCTCGCGCCCATCTTTACATATGAATATCGGACTAATATATGCCACGCCTCTCTTTTCAGCTTAATCTCGGACTTATACACCCTAAGCCTCTCTTAAGAGATCTACCCAAGACTAATGAATTCCACACTTCTCGCTTTTCATGTCAATCATAAACTAATGCACCAACTCTTCTCCTCTTGAACACATCAATCTCGGTCTAATGTATTTTACATAGTTGCCATTACTATTATACTTAGTCCTGGTTTTATAATGTTATTTAAAAATAGAAGTGATTCATACTTCTATTAGTTTTACCTATTATCATTTGTTTGATTACAGCACTAAACAATGATCTGGATTGGCATGATAAAGGTCATATATATTAAAATAAAAGATATGGTATGGTGGCTAATGAAACAACTATTCACAGGAGATCATATGACGTAGAACTTAACATTATAGGTTACAATATACCTTTAACAATAATCAAAACCTATATCGCACAGTCAAAAGTTATCAAAGGCACCAGGCTTATGATTTGATACGCCAGATGCGCGTTTCGTCTACATTAGACTCATCAGTGACGCTTAGATCAAAATAGTCAAAAAACCAAAAAGGTAGAAAGCTGAAGAGAATTGAGAATCCACAATTCCAAAAAAATGTGCCAAATACCACAAATTTAATCTATGCCTTGGATAAGAAAAGAAAATGCCCCAAAAACAAAAAAGACACAAAGTACAGATATGAAAAAAGCATGTGTCCAGTAGTACACGATAACCCACTCGCACAATCATTTTCTATCATGTTCAAGGAACATTGAAATTGGGATAAAACCTCTTATTTGGCATTATAATACGACAGATGACATCATAGGGAACATGTCGACTAAATTTGAAGTTGTTAGGACTTCATGAAAAGGTATCTTGACCAAAAACTTTAATCTGAAGCGGGACAGACGGACAAACGAACAGACGGACGAATGAACGAACAGATCGACGAACGAATGAATACACACACAAACCAGAAGCCATAATGCACCTCTACTATTATAGGTGGGGCATACACACTTGCCTTTACTGAAAGCTAGTTCAAAGCCGATAACAACTAACATAAACAAATCATGTATCGAAGATTTTAAAATTAATGAGTACACATCCAACATCCAATGTGTTTAATGTAAAGACGCCATTAACTGTCAGACAAAAACATGTCTGTGTGCAATGAAACAATATTGGTGGTTTTATGGTCTCCACGTGCAATAAAGATACAAAGGTAAGTGTAACGATGATAATTGTGTCTATCCAATGATATCAAAGTTTCCTTTTAAGTTGCAATGATATATGTCTAGCCGTCGCTTCTATTATAATGAGTTGACTATCATCAATGTTGTAAGTAGTTTCTTACGACAATGAATGATCCAGCATTTCATATCCACTAATCTAGCAGTCTTTTGACTTTTGATGTATTTCTTGTCCACCACATCTAATTTGACAAAATACTCATTACCGACGTAGACATTTAACGCAAATGGTTGTTCCAATCACTTCATATCTACTAGTTAATATTCATTTAGAAATGCATAATCGGTATAGTCAACATACCCCCGATGGTTCTTCTATTACTTTATATTCCACCATGCATACAGTTGCAGTAATTATTTTCGGGACCATCACTTTTTGTGTAAGAGATATACCAGTAATAATCACAGCTAGCCGATTGTTTTTTTTTTCTATTATTGCTATCCAGGCTTTCAGCTGTATTTTGATTAGATGCAGTGATTACTTTTTTCTAGTGTGACCTATTATCGATGTATTACCAATGTTAATTCAACTGATCGGGCGAGAGCTTACGTTTTAATTTGCATAAGGACAGTCTATTTGAAGATGTGTGTGATAAGGATGATTGTCGTTATAATTATTACTGA
>CM034360.1:118728719-118828874 GCA_019925275.1 Mytilus edulis | reverse complement strand
GACAAAAAAGTGTATTTAAACAAAACGCTTTTGATTAACAGGGTACGTCTGAGCCAGTGACAACTCTACAACAGGCCTTGAAGGCATAAAACTTTGCTCAGTGCTCGGAGCACAAAAATCATGCTCGAAACATGAAATCCAGTATTTTGATTGGTTGATTCTTGAGTCTGAGTACAAAAATCGTGCTCGAAAGTTTTATGACCGCAAGGCCAGATTTATCCATCGGATCACATGAAATTTGAAACATATTTATAACAATTGTGAAATTGTAATAGCATGACACATGAGAACAGTTCAAAACTGATCTGAGAATTTTAAAGCAAGACTAAATAATTTTATCTCATATATTTTTCGTCATTTTACAAAAATCATTTGCATACATGTATTACAATATTCACATATAAATAGAACACGTCCAACATCTAACTCGGTTATCAGTATTTTATCAAATACGTATCAAAGTCCAAATACATTGTAACAGATATATTTTAAAATCAGGTTTGTCCGTAATCTACTTACATTTAAGTACAAGGATATGTTTGGTAAACCCAAAATGTTAACAAAACGATTAACAAAGGCTGTTAAGTACTTTATCGCACAGAGTTTTACAAAAATTGTGAATTTATCAGACTCGGACTTCTCTTAAACTGAGTTTAACTGTGCGTATTGTGTATTTGTTTTTTCTACATTGGCTAGAGGTATAGGGGAGGGCTGAGATATGAAAAAAACATGTTTAAACCCACCGCATTTTTGTGTCTGTCGCAAGTCAGGAGCCTCTGTCCTATGTTAGACTTGTATGCATGATTTTTAATTTTAGTTTCTTATGTATAATTCTGAGTTTAGTATGACGTTCATTATGAATGAACTAGTATACATATCTGTTTTGGGGTCAACTGAAGGATTTTCCGGATGCGGGAGTTTCTCGCTGCGTTGAAGACCCGTTGGTGAAATTCGGCTGTTTATCTATTATAAAAGGTATCAAATCTGTATGTCAAAGTGAGCAACGGCACCAGGAGATAAACATACAGTCATAATTAATAACAAGGAGCAAGTTTCTGGGCATAATGTAAACAAGGTGATACATAAATAATTTGATAATTCCTACAAAGCGTATGTAATAATCCATTTCCGATATGACTCCATGCCAGGTAATGTATTCCATTGTATTCTTACTTTGAACTACCAAATATATGAAGTGTCATCAATCGTTATACAATTGTTGAATTATAGATCATTTTGTCTTTAAAGTACAACAAAGCACTGATTCCCTGATTATGACCAGATTTTTATTTTAGCTATGTACTAAAAAGTGACGCCATAGGCATAAACTCATCATAGATACCAGGACTAAATTTTTTACATACGCCAGACGCAGGTATACTTAAATATTACACGTGGTATATATAATATATATATAATATATAAGTACGTCTGAGTCAGTGACAACCCTACAACAGATGTATCCATCGGATCGCCATCAATGATGGTGATACATGGCTGTGTACATAATGTATATACAACTCGTCTAAACATCAACCCAACAATCTTACAGATCTAACATTGTTGGGTTGATGTTTAGACGATAAGTATATACATTATGTACACAGCCATGTATCACCATCATTGATGGCGATCCGATGGATACATCTGTTGTAGGGTTGTCACTGACTCAGACGTACTTATAAATATAATTATTTTCTGTGACTGTATCTTACATTCATTTGTAGGATCCTTTACTATAGATAATTTAGCTGATCTGTAACAATAACATCTTCATGCCTTATATATCATGTACTGCAGTACGTCGCTAGATTAAAACTGACGTGGAAAGGTAACACACGGCCAGCGAAAGCTCTTTGTTTGAGAGCCCAGGTGGTCGTGTGGTCTAGCGGGACGGCTGCAGTGCAGGCGATTTGGTGTCACGATATCACAGTAGCATGGGTTCGAATCCCGGCGAGGGAAGAACCAAAAATTTGCGAAAGCAAATTTACAGATCTAACATTGTTGGGTTGATGTTTAGACGAGTTGTATATATATATATATATATATATATATATGAATATGTGTGTGTGTGCAAGGAGAACACCTGCTTTATTCAAATGAGCCCAAAATAAAGTATAACTCCAGCTGGTTGTCTAGTTAAATTTCATCAGTATTTGGCCCATTAAAATGTATTTGCGCACGTACTGATAATATTAATCTACAAACTTATATCTGAAAATAACTGATAAAAAGAGTATTGCCTGTTAAATCACTATTTGACTAAAATTTGCGTAAGGTGCATAAGTCATACAAACTGACAGCGGTGTTTTAGTAACTACAAAATGTTGGTGTTGTTTTGTCTTTTGTTGGCTTCAGTAAGCAGCTTTCTTCTGGATAATCATCAAGAAAATGGAGGGACAGTGACCACTTATCAGTATCTTACGTTAACAAAATTCTATGAAGAAATGAAGCTTCAGGAGCAAAAGTCCACATTACTACGCCATGACATGGATAACTCTCTTACCTTGCTTACGTCACAACTACAACAGAAATTTGATCTTCTTGATAAGAAGTTAGCAGACATTGAAAAACAAAACGAAACCATTCTGGATGCTGACAAATTGGAACAAAAGTATAAACAATTAGAACAAAAGTATTTAAATCTAGAACAGAATTTTAACACGTTAAACGTCGAGAATAATTTATTGCAAAACAAAAAAGATGAAATGGAACATAAATTGTTCTCCTTACAGAACAAGACTAATCATCAGGGACAAGAATTAGCCGTGTTGAAAACTAAATCGCTATTGGTAGACCAAAACATTGAAAATCTTAAGCATTTGGGGAGTATCCAACCACTTCAGAAACTCCAAACTTTACAGCAAGAAGTAAAATCAATTCTACTCAAACGAGTTCATTAAATATGAAGGAACAGGCGCGTAGCCAGGACTTTATTGCGTTATACACTAAGGTACAGGAACAAGAATTTGCCAGTAATAGGTCATTATCTAATTTAGAATACCGCATTCGGACTTTACAGACGAACCAAACTACGTCAATCTTGGATTTAGGCACTCAAATTGATATTTTAAAGACGAATCACAATATGTCAAGCAAAGCTTTTGATACCGCGTTGACAACATTAAAGAAAAATCAAAGTAAAGTCTTCGCCGAACTCGAGTCGAAAATTCTGGATTCATCTATATGCGATAACCAAACATTTATTCAATTACAGACAGAGATAAACAACAACATGGAGCTAGGTAGTTATTTTACAATTCATTAACCAAACCATTTTATAAATACATAATTTTGCTAATCAAAGATGTAATGTTTGTATATCGTCATCAAGATTACTTACATCTTGTTTCTATACTAATGTAATTAAAATAAAATGAGTTCTTCATTTGCAATTCACATAAAAAAAATTCTTTAAGTAATTTGAATGTTTTACGAAATCAAACATCTCCATTGGAACAACTTATTTCATATACACACAATCTCCGTGTACGTTCTTGCAGCAGATGCGCCGTTTATGATTTAAAAGAGAACAAATAATTTGAAAATCATAATCAACTGATACCGGTTTAAGATTATGATTCAATGGTAAAATTTATCAAAACATCTATATTTCAAATGTTTCATTTCAGTGGCAATGACTGCACATCCTCTAACTTCCAACACCAATGGTGGTATAATAAAGTTTGAAGACATCACGTTCAGTGTCGGCATAAATAACTTGGCATTGTATAAAGGTACTGGGAAATTCACATGTGAGAAGGGTGGATTATATTTGATATCGGTATCAATCTTTTCCACTACTAATAATGCTGCATACTACATTTACCTGAATGGTAATGTTATATCATACACAAGGATTGCTTATCTTAGTAGCAGGCCTAGCATGGAACATACAGGTACTGCTGTTGTAGCTCTACAGTTACGTCATGATGATAGTGTGTGGGTTTATTATCCTACTACGTATCATATACAAGGCAGCCTATGGTCGACATTTACGATTATCAAATTGAAATAAAATACACAACAATGCAACTTTACAGAATATGTGCATATGTTTTTATGTGAACACATATATTAATATAAACATAACCTTAAACGACATGATAAATACTTACAATCAATTTACCTGAAGTCCATATGAACATGATGAATAAACGTTGAAAAAGGAAGGCTTGACCAGACTGTGTTGTTTAGTATATTTTACCGTGTTATAAAACAAACCTTGACTGACAATTAATGGTTTACACCCGTTGATCCCTTAATAATAGTTATGTTTACCGACAAATCATTCATAATATAATATTTTATTTTCATATGGTTTCATACAAATAACTATTCCTACTCGCCTTATATTTATAGCCCCACTGGCCAGGTTATTGGTTTGGTTCTTAACATAATTCAAGATGAATATTTTGAAAAGGTGACGTCATGGGGATTAACCGAAATGAAAGAGGGTCTTACGACATACTGTCAAAATGTTTACTTGCGTAATGATATTCACAATATGTGACTTATAAAAACATCTAAAGAACTTTAGGATAATATCAAATATTGATCTTTCTCTGAAATTAATCGTGTTAAAACTTTAGATTTTTTAACCTTGTATACCACCTTCTCCATGTGAAATGGAAAAATTGTCTAAACGAAATAATACACAATGTGTTCCAAAAAAACATTGCAGCATACGCTTTAAATTTATCACTAGTACTTTGCATACCGGACTTGTTTTGTTAATAATGAACAAAAGGTAAACCAGGAAAAAAGGTCATTATGCTGGAGTTTATGATTGACAACATGATTATTTAATTTAAACTTTTTAACACAGTATCGACATTTCTATGGGAACGAACTGTGCACCTGTCCTTGATAACCTCTTCTTATTCTAATTTGAGCTGGGGTTTCTTTGATTGAGTGTTCGATAAATTATCTAACCGTGTAGTTATCAAGTATTTTAGACGATTTCATTCATAACTCAACACATCCAAATTTCACAAGGTTGCATCAGGCATCCTTTAACACTTCGACCTGACATGTTACTTCTGTACTTTTTTTATACAGTATACCTCTTACAGTAATTTATACAATTATACGGTTTTACATCCCCCAAAAAAAAATGCTTATCTTATCAGTTAATTTTATGTTAGTCTAAATGATGTTCGGATTATGTTATTTTATTATTGTTGTATTTTAACTTCTAAAGCTATTAAATTTTAATGGCTTCTGTTCTATGTTTCGAATTAAGATATCATGGTAGACAATTTGTGTATTTTTCCATTCTCGACTAATAATCAAATGACAAGTACCTCTGATCTAAGATTCTGGATAAGAATGACATTAAAGTAATATTTTTAAAATACAAATATTGTAAGTGGTGTTATATTTGATCAGTATTGACGTGTTTTTTGCATAAGATGCTGTATGCGGTCACCTACTGAGAGCAATTAGTATAATCAATCAAATATATTGATAAAATATCCGGATTATTCATCAAAGAGTCAGCAACCTTAAAACACAAAAACCAAACTAGCAATCAGAGGACAGCATATGAGCTTCACAAGTCTAGTCTGTTTACAAAATGCCAAGCTTTGAATCCCCGTGATATCAAGAAAAAATGTGTAGATAGATCTTAAAAAAAGTTGATGTGAGATAGATACGTCTTATAGAATAGTATACATTATATAGTAGGGCACTAATCGTTTATATCAACGTGAAATAAACCCGGATTGTTTTTTCAACTTCTTCTGCCGTTTGAATCAATAAAAGCAAAACTCATTTTTTATTGCAGAAAATAAATTACGTCAATCTTTAAAGACCCAAATGTTGCAAAACACATATCTACCTCCATGACAAATATGTTGTTGTCCCCGCAGATAAAGCCCCGAACAACATCGTTTTTGTATCTAAAACTCATCACATTAACTGCTTGATAAACGAATTAGGTATTGACAATTCACTTGGAAACTCAACATACATCCTCACGACACTTACCAAAGAGGAAATCCTGGATAATGATAGGTCTGTTCTGCGTTCCTTTGGAATTTCAACCAAAAATGAAGAACTGGATCTTCCAGCACTGTATTGGATACCAAAACTACACAAGTGTCCTTACAAACAACGGTATATTCATGGGTCTTCCAAGTGCTCTTCTAAATTATTAACATCTATTTTATCTATTTTATCAGCAATCACAGACGAGCTTCAAAGTTATTGTGAAACTACCTATTCTATAGGCGGCGTGAATCAGATGTGGACACTTATAAATTCCAAAGATCTTTTAGAGTACATACAATCTAACTCTCTTTCATCTTGTAACAGTATTAAAACATTTGACCTCTATACTCTTTACACAGGTATTCCACATTCCAAACTAAAAGACAAATTGAAGGAGTTTTTATTGCTTTGCTTCATACAAAAGAATGGCCAAAAAGAGGGACGAAAGATACCAAAAAGGACAGTCAAACTCATAAACCTAAAACAAACTGACAACGCCTTGGCTAAAAATGAAAAAGACAAACAAACAACAGCATACACGACACAACATAGAAAACTAAAGAATCAACAACACGAACCCCACCAAAAAAAACAAGGGTGATCCCAGGTGCTCCGGAAGGGTAAGCAGATCCTGCTCCACATGTGGCACCCGTCGTGTTGCTCATGTGAGAACAAATCCGGTAAATAGTCTAATTAGGTAGGTCACACTCATGAAAGGGAAGGGGATTGCAGTTACGACGTAAGGACTATATCCGATATTATTTGCGAACGGTTATTCCATAACGGTCAACAAACTCGTGATGGCGTCCGTAAAATTGACGAAGGGACGATTTCAACTTCACCATTTGGAACTCTTGGTTTAATAGCTTCCTTGTGAGCAGCAACCCTCTATCAAGAAAATCGTGATAGGAAATGCAAGCACGGGAATATCGTATCAATTGGGAGATATATACCCCGTATGCAGGTGCTGCTGGAATGTTGCTACTTAGAAATGGAAAGTTCACAATTGGAAAGCTGAAATCATCTCTTTTGTCGTAAAGTTTTGTTTTCAACCGACCTTCATTGTCAATTTCTAGATGAAAGTCAAGATATGAGGCCATTCCATTTTTTAAGTAGCAAATCGACGATGTTGCTATGTTTTTCCTTCATCTCTATTCATCAGCTTATAATATACAAGGATAGTCGACTTATTCAAAAAGAAGTACGCAGTCAGCAGAAGAAAAAAGTTACGTTGGAACGAGTAGCAACATTTCAAATGGTGAGTCTTTTGTCGACGAAAAACGTACGTCTGGCGCAAATACTAAATTCCAATCCTGGTATCTATGGTGAGTTTATTCATTAAAATCCTGGAGCCTGCTGACAAGATAGCTAGCCAATATTCCCAATGAAATCAAATCATTTTATAAATAAAATTGAGAATGGAAATGGGGAATGTGTCAAAGAGACAACAACCCGACCAAATAAAAAACAACAGCAGAGGGTCACCAACAGGTCTTCAATGTAGCGAGAAATTCCCGCACCCGGAGGCGTCCATTATATAACATATAATCATACAAATGGTTTAAAAAGGAGGTAGATATATAAATGTTTGCCATGAAAATGAAAATAATGGGGGTATTTATAAAAGTTTGCCATGGAAATGAGTAAAAAGGGTGTATCTATACATGGTAAGCCATGAACATGATAAGAAGGATAGGCAAGAAAACGAGTAGAAATGGGTTGTATGTAAATGGTTTGCCATGAAAATGAGTAGAAGGGGGTTGTATCTATAAATGTTTGCCATGAAAATGAGTAGAAGGAGGTTGTATTTATAAATGTTTGCCATGAAAATGAGTAGAAGGGGTTGTATCTATAAATGTTTGCCATGAAAATGAGTAGAAGGGGGTTTTATCTATAAATGTTTCCATGGAAATGAGTAGAAGGGGGTTGTATCTATAAATGTTTGCCATTAAAATGAGTAGAAGGGGCTATATCTATAAATGTTTACCATGAAAATGAGTAGAAGGGGTTGGATCTATAAATGTTTGCCATGGAAATGAGTAGAAGGGGGTTGTATCTATAAATGTTTGCCATGAAAATGAGTAGAAGGGGGTTGTATCTATAAATGTTTGCCATGGAAATGAGTAGAAGGGGTTGTATCTATAAATGTTAGTCATGGAAATAAGTAGAAAGGGGGTTGTATCGATAAATTGTTGCCATGAAAATGAGTAGAAGGGGGTTTTATCTATAAACGTTTGCCATGGAAATGAGTAGAAGGGGGTTTAATCTATAAATGTTTGCCATGAAAATGAGTAGAAGGGGGTTGTATCTATAAATGTAAGTCATGGAAATAAGTAGAAAAGGGGTTGTATCGATAAATGTTTGCCATGAAAATGAGTAGAAGGGGGTTTTATCTATAAACGTTTGCCATGGAAATGAGTAGAAGGGGGTTGTATCTATAAATGTTTGCCATAGAAATGAGTAGAAGGGGGTTGTATCTATAAATGTTAGTCATGGAAATAAGTAGAAAGGGGGTTGTATCGATAAATGTTTGCCATGAAAATGAGTAGAAGGGGTTTTATCTATAAACGTTTGCCATGGAAATGAGTAGAAGGGGGTTGTATCTATAAATGTTTGCCATGAAAATGAGTAGAAGGGGTTTGTATCTATGAATGTTTGCCATGGAAATGAGTAGAATGGTGTGTATCTATATATGTTTTACCAGGAAAATAAGTAGAATGGGTTGTATCTATGAATTTGTGGTTTGTCATGCACACGAGTAGAAGGGGTTGTATCTGAGAATTGTTTGAAATGAAAATGACAAGTGGTGTATCTATAAATGTTTTGCCAGGAAAATTAGTAGAAGGGTTGTATCTTTAAATGGTTTGCAATGTACACGAGTGGAAGGGGTTGTTTCTTGAAATGGCTTGCAATGAAAATGAGTAGAAGAGGGTGTATCTATATTAAATTATTTGCCATGAATTCGAGTAGGAGGTTGTTATACAAATGGTTTGCTTTTAAAACCAGATGAGGTGGTTGCGATGCATTTCTAATGGTTTGCCATGAATACAAGTAGAATGGGATGGATATCTCAATGGTTTGCCATGAATACAAGTAGAATGGGATGGATATCTCAATGGTTTGCCATGAATACAAGTAGAATGAGATTTATCTGTAAATAGTTTATCATGCATACGAGTTAAAGGGCTGGATATTTAAATGGTTTTACACGAATACGAGTAGAAGGGTCGGATACATAAATGGTTCGTAATGAACACGAATAGCAGGGGTGGATATACAAATGGTTTGCTATGAAAACGAGTAGAAGTGGTAATTCTATAAATTATCATAAATGTTTTGGTATAAAAATGAGTAGAAGAGGTGTATCTATAAATAGTATTTCATGAAAACGAGAAGGGAGTAGATCTATAAATAGTTTGCAATGAAAGCAAGTAGAAGGGATGGATCTATAAATGGCTTGCCATAAAAGAAAACGAGTCGAGAGAGGTTGTTTCTATAAATGATTTGCCATCGACAGAAGAGGTAGATATCTAAATGTTTTGCCACGAATACGAGTCGAAGAGGTGGGTATATAAATCGTTTGGCATGATTACAAGTATTAGAAGGGTAAGTATCTATAATTGGTTTGTCATGAATACAAGTAGAAGGGGCTGCATATATAAATAGTTTTCCATGAATACAAGAAAAATGGGGTGGATCTATAAGTGGTTTGCCATGAAAACGAGTAGGAGGTGAATATATAAATGGATATAAAACGTTGTCATACTATAAACTAAGGTTTTATCCAATCCAAAAATTATCTTGATAAAACCTAAGGAAGTATTAACAAATATAAACAAAATTTAGTTAGGCTTCGGAGAGTAAAAGACCGAGAAATGATGTTTAACATAAAATTATCCTAATTCAATATACTAGTAGATTAAAATGAAATCATTTAAAGAAGGCTGTCCTCCATTAGATTCACCATTAAATACTGAATACCCTGGGCCATGTTTAATTGTGTTGAAGTCTTATGTGGGATCATTATTTGTTTTAATCTTAATTGAGGTATCAATTAAAAAAAAGATGCTTTAAAACTTTCTTGCAACATGGATAATGGATTGATAATTGCCAGTTTTTGACAAGTATTTAATGCATTTTCAGGACGATTTATTTAAAGTCTATTCCAGAAAAAATGTATTGGGGGGGGGGGGGGGGGGGGGGGGGGGGAAGGCACATTGTATTAATAATACATGGGTGATGGGTATTAGAGCAACTTTTCACACTATAATGCACTATAATTCTCAATTACAATTGTCTGGGTGGCGGGTGCTGACAAAACTGCCTTCCAACCCCCCCCCCCCCCCCCCCCCCCCCCAATACATTTTTTTCTGGAATAGCACTAAGGGACTAAGGGACAACAGATAACAGATGCCAACATAGTCAAAGGGATACAAAGGGGCACTCTAAAAGACATGGTCATAAGAAAAATGTTAAAAGACAAATGTTTATCTGAAGGTTAGCAGTTCCTGGTATTCGTGTGGTCAAATAAATCTGCGTCTGTTAAACTTTAAACATAACTTAATAAAGTTAATTAAAATAAGTTTGCAATTGACCCAATTGTCAATTTTGAGATTGTCAATATATGAGACTGACTCGGCCTTATCTTGTCTTGTATTTTTTTTTCTACTTAACTAAGATATCAAGCATCATAATCAAACTGTTACAGCAATATAGGACAGACTACAAGTAAACGGATACAGCTAACATCTTTCTTTTTCGTGGAAAGCATTTGTATGAAGTATCACCATACAAGTAATGAACATCCTTGATTTTTTCTTCAGAATTAATGCTTTTGCTTAGGTACACTAAAGATTCAGAAATATTTACAACTATCATAAATAAAGGCAACAGTAGTATACCGCTGTTCAAAACTCCATGGACAAAAAACAAAATTGGGGTAACAAACTAAAACCGAGGGAAACGCATTAAATATAAACATAATCGATTGTCTTGAATTAAAAAGCTTACAAATATATCCAGGTCCATACTTTAATCGCAGTATAAACATACTAATAAAATTTAAAAAAAAATAATAATATGCACTTACATTAAACTTTAAATGCCCAAAGAAACAGATGTGAACAATACAAATATACCAAAATAATTTTTGGCTTCATTAAAGACTAGTAATAATAACATATAATTATTTGGCCAAAATCATTCTCCAATACAGATCTCCTTTTATTTTGTCTAATTTCAACTGGATATCATGCAGACTGGTCTCTTTATAAACAAATATTACTTTTTTAAATCTACTTTTGTTTGCCTAACAATGAGTAAAGGCTTGAGATGTCAAATGTTGCATGATAAGATGGATTTACAGTGTATGTTCCTGAACAGTTGTCTATGAGCACACTTATGAAATTTGTGTATCCAATTCATCATGTCTTTGAATGTGATGTACACAATCTAATATAAAAGCAAGAAAGTTTTTGTTACTTCAGTTTATTATAGATAAATGCCATGTTAAGACAATTGACATAGAATCAACTCTGCTTTAAACAACCTTATAAAACTAACTGGTGATAGTAGCTATGGTCTGATATGACGTGCAAACAATTCTTTTTCTTTATAATTTCATTTTAAGACACATGCATTATTGTCTATATGATAAAAACTACCCTGTTTTTTTATTTACCAAGTAAAAAGATAATCCTTCAGTAAATTAATTCTACAGCATACAGGTTAATTTCATCTTCACACTTGTGAAAATGACTTGCACTCAATTCTATTAGATTTATACTGTAGAAGTCAATAATTTCTTTGATATGAGGAAACTTTTTGTAGTTTTAATTTTAATTCTTTGAACAGAATAGAAACATAAACACATTTATATTTCCCTTTTGGATAATCAAAGGGAATTCGATCATTGATTTTAGTTATGAACCTCGTCTTGTTAGAAATATTAATTTGAATATTGTAAAAATTTCAGGGATACTCTATTTTACGTTTAGTCATTTCTACTTTTACTTCACACAGATTTTTTTCACAATTTTTTTTATTTTCTTGGTGTTTTTATATTAGGATACATTTCTAAGATTTGCAATGATTAATATTCCTTATTATGACTACTCTTGAAAGTGAAAATAAATCACCTGCATCACCTGCAAAAAAAAATAGTTTGAAGTATAAAATAAGCCTCAGACACAGTTTATTTTTAATTTGTACATAATTTTTGTACAAGTCATTTGCATTTTGCAAACCTCTAAACTTTATTGGATAAAATAAGCAAGCACATTTTCTTTGATTTAGTTAATTGCTGTCATATTTGCATAAATACGTGCCATAGCTTTAACAATAACACCAGTACAAAGGCTGTTGATTCATGATTGTTAATATGGGATACAAATTTTTGTTGATTTCAGTGGTAAGGTCAACCGCAGGTTTAAATGTTGAGCAAGGTATACATTTTTCTCTGAGCTTCATAGCAAACTTTGGCAAAACCATAAAAACAAATTTCTATGAAAAATCTTTTTTTTCAAAATTCACGAAAAAAATATCTTTGAAAATAAATGAATCAACAGTCTATCATAATTTTGGAACTTAGAATATAGTTCCAATAAAATCAAATTCAAAGTAGAGAGTGGTCTATCTTGGGTTGAAGCTTTAACAATTTGAGAAAACATTAAGCTGGTTGAACTGTTTTTTTGTGTTTACTGAAAGAAAAAAGTTATCAAAATAATAGCAATGCTTGTACATATAGCTTGTAAAAATTATAATGTTTAACATTTACAATCTTTGCTTAGTCGTGATAAATATAAAATTAAATTGAACACATGAATTAAAGTATGGAAACAAAAGAGTTGTGCCAAGAACTATACACACTTTACATGCTATCGAAATCATCAGACTAATATAAATTCAGTCCAGCAGGCTTTACAAAATTTTCATTTTTATAAAAAAAAAAGTGGTTTATACAATCTTTTACAAAAAGCAATAAATAATTCCAATGATATTGATGTCAATGTACAATGAATATGATAAAACAATTTGATTTTTTTTTTCTTTTGAACACATGTCATATAACGCTATATAAATCAATGGGTCATATAATGACCTTATTCTTCTCCCATTTCCACCAGCCAAAACGTGGCTTAAATTGGGTTAGAATTTAATTATTGAGTAGTAATTAAAAATACATGGGAAAGATCTCATGTCCTTTTATATCTGATACACAATCTTGTGCTGCGGAGAAAGGGTATAGAAACTTCAACTTGAATATTATTGTAGTTGCTGAAATTTTAACTTCCTAAATATTCAGTGATTTTGTGTTATATTCATTGTTGTCATAATATTGGTTATAAAAGTTTCCAGTAATGCTTTTAAAAAATATCTCTACAAAATGTATGCACCATAGTTTGTGTCAGAAATTTGACCCAAAATATAAAAACAACATTCCTATGAAAAATGATCCTTGTGAACATGTATAGACAGGCAGACCAGAAAACTAAGCCATGAACCAAACCAGGCTTCATTTGACAACTAAATGTGTAATATATACAGCTTTGCTGTAAAACACATAATTAATAAATAAATAAAATGTAGTTTGGTAAATGAGAATAATCTGGTTAGATTGCTATCCGTTAAACTGAATGAGAAAAGGTAAAAACCTACTTCGAAATATTCCCCACAACAAACATAACTTTTACTTTTAGTAATGTTGTATACAACAAGTGGATATACAACCATAAATGACCCATGACTAAAATATAAAACAACCGTTCCTAACCTCGATGATCAATATTTAGAAAGGCCCTTACCAGATAAGTATGTATCTATATTGGTAGAAAGACATTATATACATTTGAAAACTTCAGCGTCATGGGTAAAAAATCAATTTGCAATTGCTTAGACTGGTACTTAAATGAAATATATACATGCAAGGGAACCAGAACCAGTCTATATTATTCTACAATGAAACAACCAATAATAGCACAAATAATATAAATAGCTAGAAAAAGTATTGCACATTATAAAAGCATACTCAATAATAAAAATATCAGATCTTCTTATAAAACAAACAGAGCATGAAACTTAACAACAGTGTTCACTGCTAAAAATAGCACTTAAAAAATGTGTATCTTGTACACATACCAATCTCAGAAGTCAAAATACCATATTTTGTCTTTATATTTGTTAAAAAGGTTCCAACATTCCAAAAGCAACTTTGAAGCATGGATAGAAACTTTTTTTACAGTGTACTGCTTTATCCAAAGTAAAGGGGCACAGTTCCCCTCTTCCCATTGTGTAGAACTCTCCACCTTTAGGTCAACCATAAGAATTCTGTTTTTTTTTTTTTTTTTTTTTTCGCCAGTTAGAGAAAACAGAAATCTTTATATAAAAAAATGAACTGATTTTTGTCATATAATTTTTTGGGTAGCTGTTTTTTTAGGTGGTTTAATAGGCAACATCAAACAACCTAACTGTCATTTTTGGCCTTATTTTCCTGTCATATATATGGGTTTTTGTTGCCTGGCTGAAAATAAATACCTTTCAATGTGATTTTTTTTTTTTAAAAGATCTTTACAGCCCAAAATACTATAAACCCTGTAAAAATACAATATCAATTCAAAGAGAGGCTATCGTTTATACCAAAGTGACATCAAACTCACAAGTCCATAACAGACTGACAATGGCCATATGTACACACTGAAACCATGGCAAACTTTTTAATTTCTTTTATATATAAAAGTGATAAAGTTTCCCCCTTTTTTGACAAGAAACCGCACATACGTGCCCTTTATCTTTGAACTGTGTCCTTCTTCTAAATCTTAGCTCAAACACGAAATGACTTATTAATTCCTATGGTCAAATCTTGATATTAAAATTACAATTTCTATAATTGATGTGATTAAAAAGTCATAATTAAAATAATTTTATCTTTAATCAGTCACTTTAAAAAAAAACCTTCATATTTTGGCAGTGTTAGCACAAATATTGACACTTTACATGTTTGGTTTCATATATAAACACACATAACATTATAAAATGTAAAATATAAATATTTCAGTATAAAAATGAAAAACTCATTTCATGTGTGTCCCATAGTTCAGGGTCTGGATGGGGTTTACAGAACAGAGAAAATGAACCTAAACTACAGAAAAAATGGCAAAAATACAATACAGAATAGAGAATATTTTTTGGGCTAAAATAAAAAGAATAGAAAAAAAAAATTACTTAAAAAATTAAATCCTACAGAATTCAAGGAAACCATCTAGACTTTCATATTTCATATTTTCTTCAAAAATTCTGTGTATTTTCAACCAAAATTGTGTGAAAATTTTAACAGTACTGTTACCATTCTCCATGCATATTTTTACATTTTAATAGCACATTGTCATACAACAGTCTCAAAATATGGTTCATACGTAATTTTTGTTTCCAACCAAGGTTGTGAATTGTGTTGTTTTCCTGGTCATAAATGTCAGCACAACAAGTTCATGCTGTAGTTAATAAATTATTGCTTTTTTAAACTTTATATATACCATTTAAATGCCATTACATGATTAAAGTTTATTTAGGACACACATTTAATATTTTAAAATTATAAAATATATTCTGGTGGATTATTATCATAATGTTATTTTCAAAGTACTATATCCAACAATTCTACTCAATAATAGCAATGAATCACATTCAATACAAAGAAATACTTTCTGGCACCAAATACTGATTAGTTATATAACAGTTATCATAACTGTTCAAAGAAAGCTACTCTAGACGAGGTTGTATTGGCTTTGGCCTGTAATAGACAAACATATAATTAAGATTTGAAGATAAATAAACTTTGTGATGTACTTTCAAGAATAAATGTTAAATGCAGAATAAAAACAATATTCATATATTGTAGGAAAATATCAAATGATTTTGAGCTCACTATCAAACAAGGGAAAGTTTCTATGAGCCTCACTTTTCTCTCTGTTTCTAAAGGTAGTACAAATAAATTTTATATTATCCAACAACGAACAGATATTGTTTATATATGCTTTTTGTAAATAGGAAGCAGATTTTTAAAGTGAGAGAGAAAATGTCACACGGTCAACAGATGAAGCCTGTTCTCATATATCATGACGCCATGACTTATAGTTGCTGAGTAAAAAGGGCAATAATTTCTTATTAGCATAGTTGTCATTGTTTCTCTGTTGTCATACTTTTTTCCTTACTTGTTTTGTTATAAATAAGACTGTTGGTATTCTCATTTGAAGTGCTCACATTTTGACATATGGGCCTTTAATATTGCTGATTATGCAGTTTGGGTTTTGAGTTTCTGATTAAGACACTACTACGGCCTTAAGTTGCTGATATCAACGTCACTTATACACACTTATTCAGGAGATTTCTTACTAAAAACATGTACATCTAACATGTGTCAGTTTTCCTCTCTGAGCATACAGTTTACTATCAATCATGTTCATCACCAGATATCTAATTTAGTTTTCCCTCTCTGAATATGAATTACACAAGTGCAGATGTTATCCATGGTTTCCATTTGCTGTATTTGTTTTTTCTTTATTGTTTTTATCAATAATCTGGCTGTTGGTTTTTATTTTGATTTGTTTGACATTTTGCCATGCTGGTTTCTTTTTTTTTTTTTTTAACTTGAACACTATTTAGTATGAATGTGGCTCACGCATAGTTGAATGCATAACAGTGAGTTTGTAGTTATTTACATCGTAATCCTTTTGTCTTCGGTAAATAGTTTTCTCATTGGCAATCATACCACATCTCCTTATATTTACACCTTCAAATTGTTAGTTTATTTACCTGTCTGAGAGTAGAATATTTACTATCTCCTCTCTGTATACCATCCTCGTGTAATCTGTCATAATCTGTTTCATTTTCCTCTACTTTAAGCACTTCTATTTCAGTTTTCAGTTCTCGTAGCTGGTCTTGGAGATGTTTAGACTTCTCCATGTATTCCACCCTGTTTTTACAAAAAAAAGAGCAGTTATCATCATATTTAAATTGATCGATCATGTTAATGGCATTTTTAGCACTAGTGGCTATTTATCAGAGGTAAAAAAAAAATTGGTTGAGGATGCCTGAGTGCCCAAAGAGAACCACTGACCTTCAGTAGAAAAACAGACAATCTGAGTCTATTAAAATTAGAGTCGAGTTCATCTACCATGTACAGGGTTCTAACTAATAAACTCAGTGTTGACAGGCTAGTGATACAGTAATCATACTTCTATGGCTATCAAAGTTGTCTAAGTTGTCTATTATTCTAATATGACGTGCTTCTTTCGCTTTGTAAACACCGTGATAAATTCTCCATATATCTATACATAGCGCAGACTCAGAGATATACATAATAATGACTGTTACAATATACTTCCCACGTAAATCCACATGTATTGGAACCTATTTGTAAACCATTTGCCGATTTTTTTTTTTTTAAATTGCAGTTAAAAAAGACAAAATAACTTATTCTAATTCGGATGCATAATAAAAAGAATTAATGCACAAGAGCTTGGAGAAATCAACAAAATAAAAATAAAATAAAATTTTGCGCAAGTCTTTTAATGTTTTTGACGCATTTAAATCATTTCAAAACATGACGTCATACAAATGAAAACGCTACAGTTGAACGTTTTCTGAAAAGTGAACCATCGAAATTCGTATAATATTGTATTAAAATTGATTTGTAAGGTAGGTTTTGTTTTATTTTCTATTCTATTGCATTTTTCGCATATTTACTGATTTCAGCAAGTCGACATGGCGGCTCCTTAGTTACAAAATGTCAACTTTGGATTTGACGGTAGCTTACGAGAAAAACATGTAAATTAAAAATGGCAAATGTTGGGTTTGTGAATTTAAATAATTAAACAGATTTTTTTTTCTAGCGGTTATTCACTAAACAATCCATGCAAGCTACAGATTTTATGAATATTTGAGCTTTATCGAACCGGGAGTAAAAAAAGAACAGCCACACACACAGCATACCTACCATCGCTTCAGTTTTTTAATGACCGTATTTGTCCTATTAGAATCGAAATAATTCATGGAAGCCATAGATTGTTGGAAATTTACACATGGCCTGGGCCGTGATATTAGTTAATTTTATCCCTCGCTAACGCTCAGGATAAAATTCGAATATCACGGCCCAGGCCATGTGTAAATTTCCAACAATCTATGGCTTCCATGAATTATTTCTTAAAAACATTCTAGTGATAAATATTTGTGAATACTTAAGTAAGTAAAATTCATCACAAAACATTTTTCTTGTTGAAGAAGCATATATACATGACATGATACAGTTAGCTTCAATTAAAACATACACAAATCAGTTTCTATGTAGTAACCATCCTTATTGCTGTTAAAAAAATATATACATTAATTTTTTTTTAAAAGTACAATTTTTTTTTACCTTTCCTTCTCAATTTCAAGTGAGAGTTGATCCATATCACCAACTCCAAACAAATCTCCTCCGAGCTCAGCGTCAGTAAGATCTGTTGTTATATCTGATGTCAATTCTGGCAGTTGATATGAGGGCTGAAATATATCAATCAAATAGTATTAAGCATGGGATAAGGTCTATTGCTAATTTTTTTTATGAAATTTTATACTGTGTGTGATGTATCTTTTATTTTTAACTTTATAACATACATGTAGAAGAAATGGACATGTAATTCTGTCTAGCATATTCCTATTTTTATCTGCCCCTCTTCCCCAGCTCCCACCCTCTGCCTTCCACTTCCTTCCCCATACTGATTCCTATGTTCACTTATCCCTGTACAACCTACATCTCTACATGTAATGAAAACCTAATATCAAATAAATCACTCTTATCTAAGAAAAACATTGTTTTAGATTGAATAGCAAATTTTATTATAAAAAGGTGCAGTGTTAAATTTGTAAAATAAGTTTCTTTTTCTTCTGTCGTTATCTCTGAGTGTTATACTCGGGTCACTTGATGTATGTATTTTTTCTGTGAAACAAAAATACCGTATGATAATATCTGTTCCCCTTTTTAAAAGAAATCTACTAAGTTTTTGTCATGCAGTTTTGAAAAGAATAAACAAACTAGAAAAAAAAATCCAAAATAAAACCAACAATACAATTTTTTTTTTTAAACAAATCAAAATCCAGAATTGATGCAGTGCAGACAAGCATTTAAGGAAACAAATATTTACAAATATATTGGACATATTTTGTTAATTACTTCCTACATAAATGATTCTAATTACTGATATGATACCTAAATTCAAAAACATTTCTGAGCATTTATTATTGCAATTATCAAACATTCGCGATAAAATGCAAAATAAATTATTAAAATTTAGAATGCTGCATACAAACATACAAATAACACTTTCAAATTTAAAATTCTTAGTTTTAATTTTACAATTTTAACAGTCACAATTTTTGCAATAATAAAGACATTGCAAAATTTTTGGAATTAAAAATCATCTACCAGTACATAAAAGTAATTAACAAATTGAATATATTTCTTCAAGAATCAATAAAATTGACTCATATACTTAGAAATATAGAACCTGATATAGACAAAAATACTATTTTATAACTTTATACATTCAACCACAAAATAGTACAAAAACCATTTGGCACATATAATAGCAAATAAAGCAAGAACAGAAAAATAGATTCATTGAGTATAAAACACTGCAGATTGAATCTTTTTGTACAACTGGCACATTATTGAAATTTTATCAAATTAAATTCTGGTCAAATCTTATTTTTAATCATAATTGTGGACTCATTATTTTTGAGATATATCAATTTTCATGGATTCTGTGTGTACAGGTAAACCACAAATATAAATGCTGATGTTGGCGAAATCACACAAAATTATTCAAATTTCCACAAAAATGAAAAATTTTCCTCAATTTACAAAATAAAATGAATCCAAATTATTAAAAATAGTGGTTTAGGTGGTAAACGATCCCTTTTCATGTATTAATTTTATTCTATATAAAACAACTAATCAAAGATTTCAAATACAGTCACTTCAGAAATTATTGCATGCATTTATTACTGCAATTTTTGCAAAATGGACAAAAATGAGAGATTAAATAGTGTCATTTGTGGTTAAGCTGCATACAGATATATTGGTTAGATATAAAAAAAATTGACAGTGGTATTATCATGATTATTGCAATTCTCAACCAGTTGCATAATTTGCAATATTAAAAACTATGCAATAATTACTGAATTAACAGTATAGAAACTTATTCAATAAGTGACTGAGCACTACATCAATAAAAAAATGCTGCATTATTAAGAATGTAGCACATGCATTAATTATCAGTGCAGTTTTGTCACAAGATGAATAATTTTCAATAATTGATTTCTTCTCTTGGTTATTTTTTATATTTCATTGACCACAGTGGTATTTTTTTAATGTAAATTATATCTTTTTCAACTCATTCCCAAGTTGTTTTAATGCAACAGCATTGCTCTTAGTTGATTGATGTCAGGGGAGTAAAATTATCAGATTTATTTCACATGCAAAATTATCAGATGATTTTTACTGTAAACATCGGGAAATCATGGCATTTCCTTACTATCAATGTAAAAATTCACTGTAAAAAAAAAGGTTTATTTAGAGTAGATTAGATACTATTGGCTGTTATGTGTTAGTCAGTTTTTATTGGAGAAATGACTTAATTAAGATAGGAGTCTAGTCACTTTCTACGTGCCCGTATCCTCAGTGTTGACAGGTTTTTGATACAGATTAGAACTTGTTAGGCCCCCTCATATATTAGAGTATATTTACTTTACTATATAATATAGGATGAAATAAAGCGTTTTTGAGTTAATATCAAACATGTTGACAGCTGAGGGATGGACGGACAGACAGACAATGGTATACCATAACACTTCCTGTAAACTTGCATATAAAAAACATAACATTGAACAATCTCAGAGGCGGATTTAGGAGGTGGCACGGGCCCCCCCTTTTGGGGAAAAAATTTGGTTGCTTATAGGGAATCACTGAAGTGTGACTGGAGCGGACCCCCTCTTAGGCAGTCATTGGGCCCCCACTTATAAAAATTTCTAGATCCGCCAGTGAATCTGCAGTGTTTTATACAATACAAATGTCCTAAGTGCATACTTGAACCTGTGTATTATATAATGGAAGACAGAAATCAGTCCAGTATTGCTATAAATGTAAAGATATACATGTATAAAGTGTTGGAGAGAATTACACATATAAATATATATAGCAGGAAAGAATCACAGCAAACACATAGGCATACATAATTATTTCAGTATAAAACTGTTGCTAATTCTACAGTAGAATGTCGTTGTGTCGAAAACTCTGATAACTCAATGTATTTTTCAGTAAAGCTTAATTTCTAGTTTTGACAAAGTGGGTATTTTTCTCTGATAAATCAAACTTGTTTGATTCTGAATCTAAATCTAACTCAATAAATATTGAACATACTTTTACAATAATCTTGGTGTGTCAAAGTTCTAAGTGCAAGAAAAAATTTAAGGAAAAGAAAAAAAATAAGACTGATAAGAAATATTTGAATAAGAATGAACATGTCATGTAAACCTTTTATTTGCCAAAATGCCCAAAAAATATGTTTGTAGATGACAGTTTACCTATGATAATTTTAGAACAAATTTAAAGACCTAAGTTTGGTCCCCATGACTTTGACTCATTGAGCCTGGACTGCATATGAATATATTTATATAACTCAAAAAGTAGATCCAAATATTTCTTGTATATTTCTTTGTAATGTTATGTGTACAACAGAATATTTAGAGACTTTTCTAATGGCAAACTTGAAAGCAAGATCAATTTAAGTTCAAAGAAACTGCAGTATGGAAAAATATGTGAAAAAACAAACGAAGATTACATGCCATTGAAATCAAATTGTGATCTTATTTAAAAAAAAAATATTGGTACATATGTTTCCATACTTCATGTTCCATCAAAGAATCAACTATGCTTTTTGTCTTGTTGAATTTCAAAAAAAGAAAATCAAGTTCTACAAAAATGCTAAATAACTAAAATAAAATATATCTAATTTGAAACCACCAAAAGTTCTCATTCAATTTTTATCATATTTATCTACATTAGTAGAAATTCTTGCTGAAGGAAAGATAAAAAGCTAATTTTATTAAATCTTAACCATGTTCTTTACAAAAACATGATAAGGAGGTGCTCCTAATTTTATGGAGAATCATAACAAACAAACCTGATAAACATTACTCCTGGTTATTTCCATCAGCCTCTCTTTGGCCATCTTTTCTGCCATCCTAGACTGTAATAAATCTACCTTTAATTGTTCAGCTTCTTTTGCTCTGAAAATAAATATACATTATAAATATGATTATTTTTTTTAAATGCATAAAATTAATTAGCTCTTTCCCCTATTTGCAAACATAAATGTTTCCTAAAGCCAACTCAAATTTATTTTAAAACTTATCTTCTCAGACAATACAGCTCTCCCTTGTTTTAATGCATTTTGCTCTCGTTAATACCTTTTATTATCCCATCAACTCCTGAAGTTCCCTTGCTCAAGTGTGTGTAGATTACCAACAAAAAAAGTGTTGCACAAAAAAATGTCATCATAACAAGGGTGAACAAAACATCAATCTCTGAGCAGGACAAAATCCAAAATATAATATACACTTAAAACATAAAGAAGAGGATTAGGATGTTATTTCTGGTCTACACCATGCAATCTGCCATAAAATTATATTGGGTAGTAAATCTTGTATGAAGTATGCAAATAACTTCTTTTTGATCTTATGGTGACCTATAGTTGTTAATGTCTGCGTCATTTTGGTCTCTTGTGGACAGTTGTCTCATTGGCAATCATACCACATCTTCTTTTTTATAAATAACTTCTTTTTACAATATTGAATTTGATTATCTCCCCTTATGAATAAAGGATTACTTATGAATTAAGGATCAAGATTATATTCCTTTATCCACATAATTAGGTAATGTTGTGTGAATGTGAAGTTACTAAAAAGAAGTTTATATGAGTGCATTTTTCCCCCGCTGTGTTGAGAATCTATCAATGGGGTGTTTTCAGATCTTTGGTCATGTTGTTATCCCTTTGAAACATTCCCCATTTCCATTCTCAAGTTTTCTAACAAAGCACATGGATAGACAGGGGCATTCCTATAAACTCTCAAAAAATGTTGTTTGCAGGGTGTTAATAAATACAATCAGTTTTATAAAAAAGAAGATGTGGTATAATTGCCAATGAGACAACTATCCACAAAAGACCAAAATGACAACTATAGGTCACTGTACGGCCTTCAACAATGAGCAAAGCCCATACCGCATAGTCCGCTATAATAGGCTCCGATAAGAAAAGGTAAAACAATTCAAACGAGAAAACTAACGGCCTTATTTATGTAAAACTAGAGGCTCTCAAGAGCCTGTGTCGCTCACCTGTTAATGTGTTTACTGATGTCGGCCATCTTCGTTGGTAGGCGGGGTCATTAGACACTTTTTTTTTTAAATAGATACCCTAGTACAATGTATTATGATTGTAGCGAAGTTTGGTTAAATTTGGACAAGTCATTTTAGAAAAGATTTTTATACAAGTTACAAAAACTAGAGGCTCTAAAGAGCCTGTGTCGCTCACCTTGGTCTATGTGCATATTAAACAAAGGACACAAATGGATTCATGACAAAATTGTATTTTGGTGATGGTGATGTGTTTGAAGTTCTTACTTTACTGAATGATTTAACTATATCTATAATGAACTTTGCCCATTAGTAACAGAGAACTATATTTGGTAAAAATTTACATAAATTTACCAAATTAATGAAAATTGTTAAAAATTGACTATAAAGGGCAATAACTCCTTAAGGGGTCAATTGACCATTTAGGTCATGTTGACTTATTTGTAGATCTTACTTTGCTGAACATTATTGCTGTTTACAGTTTATCGCTATCTATAATAGTATTCAAGATAACCAAAAACGGCAAAATTTCTTTAAAAATTACCAATTGGAGGGCAGCAACCCAACAACCAGTTGTCCAATTCATCTGAAAAATTCAGGGCAGATAGATATTGACTTGATTAACAATTTAACTTCTTGTCAGATTTGCTCTAGATGCTTTGGTTTCATAGTTATAAGCCAGAAACTGCATTTTACCCCCTATGTTCTATTTTTAGCCGTGGCGGCCATCTTGGTTGAATGGCCAGGTCATCGGACACATTTTTCAAACTAGATACCCCAAAGATGATTGTGGCCTAGTAGTTTCAGTGGAGATTTTGTAAAAGATTACTTAGATTTATGAAAAATGGTTAAAAATTGACTATAAAGGGCAATAACTCCTAAAGGGGTCAACTGACCATTTTGGTCATGTTGACTTATTTGTAGATCTTACTTTGCTGAACATTATTGCTGTTTACAGTTTATCGCTATCTATAATAGTATTCAAGATAACCAAAAACGGCAAAATTTCTTTAAAAATTACCAATTCAGGGGCAGCAACCCAACAACCGATTGACCGATTCATCTGAAAATTTCAGGGCAGATAGATCTTGACCTGATAAACATTTATATCCCCATGTCAGATTTCCTCAAAATGCTTTGGTTTTTGAGTTATAAGCCAAAAACTGCATTTTACCCCTATGTTCTATTTTTAGCGGTGGCGGCCATCTTGGTTGGTTGACCAGGTCACGCCACACATTTTTTAAACTAGATACCCCAAAGATGATTGTGGCCAAGTTTGAATTAATTTGGCCCAGTGGTTTCAGAGGAGAAGATTTTTGTAAAAGATTACTTTAATTTACGAAAAATGGTTAAAAATTGACTATAAAGGGCAATAACTCCTAAACGGGTCAACTGACCATTTTGGTCATGTTGACTTATTTGTAGATCTTACTTTGCTGAACATTATTGCTGTTTACAGTTTATCTCTATCTATAATAATATTCAAGATAATAACCAAAAACAGCAAAATTTCCTCAAAATTACCAATTCAGGGGCAGCAACCCAACAACCGATTGACCGATTCATCTGAAAATTTCAGGGCAGATAGATCTTGACCTGATAAACATTTTTACCCCATGTCAGATTTGCTCTAAATGCTTTGGTTTTTGAGTTATAAGCCAAAAACTGCATTTTACCCCTATGTTCTATTTTTAGCCGTGGCGGCCATCTTGGTTGGTTGACCGGGTCACGCCACACATTTTTTAAACTAGATACCCCAATGATGATTGTGGCCAAGTTTGGTTTGATTTGGCCCAGTAGTTTCAGAGGAGAAGATTTTTGTAAAAGTTAACGACGACGACGACGACGGACGACGGACGACGGACGACGGACGCCGGACGCCGGACGCCAAGTGATGAGAAAAGCTCACTTGGCCCTTCGGGCCAGGTGAGCTAATGACGAAAAGTTGTTCAATATTGACTATAAAGGGCAATAACTCCTTAAGGGGTCCTCTAACAATTTTGATCATGCTGACTTATTTGTAGATCTTACTTTGCTGAACATTATTGCTGTTTACAGTTTATCTCTATCTATAATAGTATTCAAGATAATAACCAAAAACTGCAAAATATCCTTAAAATCACAAATTTTAGGGCAGCAACCCAACAACCGGTTGTCCGATTCAACTCAAAATTTGTGAGGGGATATATCTTATTCTGATGGACATTTAAATGTTGAAAGATTTGCCCTAAATGTCTTAGTTTCAAAGATATAAAGCAAAAACTGCATTTTACCACTATGTTCTAATTTTAGCCATGTTGGCCATTTTGTTTAGTAGGCTGGGTCATCGGACACATTTTTTAAACTATAAACCACAATGATAATTGTGGCCAAGTTTGGTTAAATTTGGCAAAGTAGTTTTGGAGAAGAAGATTTTTAGAAAAGTTACAAAAAATGACGAAAAGTTGTTAAAAATTTACTATAAAGGGCAATAACTCCTTAAGGGGTCAACTGACAATTTTGGTCATGTTGACTTATTTGTAGGTCTTACCTTGCTGAACATTATTGCTGTTTACAGTTTATCTCTATCTATAATAATATTCAAGATAATAACCAAAAACAGCAAAATTTTCCTAAAATTACCAATTCAGGGGCAGCAACCCGACAATGGGTTGTCCGATTCATCTGAAAATTTCAGGGCAGATAGATCTTGACCTGATAAACAATTTTACCCATGTCAGATTTGCTCTAAATGCTTTGGTTTTTGAGTTATAAGCCAAAAACTGCATTTTACCCCTATGTTCTATTTTTAGCCATGGCGGCCATCTTGGTTGGTTGGCCGGGTCACGCCACACATTTTTTAAACTAGATATCCCAATGATGATTGTGGCCAAGTTTGGTTTAGTTTGGCATGGTAGTTTCAGAGGAGAAGATTTTTGTAAAAGATTACTAAGATTTACGAAAAATGGTTAAAAATTGACTATAAAGGCCAATAACTCCTAAAGGGGTCAACTGACCATTTTAAATATGTTGACTTATTTGTAGATCTTACTTTGCTGAACATTATTGCTGTTTACAGTTTATCTCTATCTATAATAATATTCAAGATAATAACCAAAAAACAGCAAAATTGCCCTAAAATTACCAATTCAGGGGCAGCAACCCAACAACCGGTTGTCAGATTCATCTGAAAATTTCAGGGCAGATAGATCTTGACCTGATAAACAATTTTACCCCATGTCAGATTTGCTCTAAATGCTTTGGTTTTTGAGTTATAAGCCAAAAACTGCATTTTACCCCTATGTTCTATTTTTAGCCATGGCGGCCATCTTGGTTGGTTTGACGAGTCACGCCACACATTTTTTAAACTAGATACCCCAAGGATGATTGTGGCCAAGTTTGGTAGAATTTGGCCCAGTAGTTTCAGAGGAGAAGATTTTTGTAAAAGTTTACGGACGACGGACGACGGACGACAGACGACGGACGACGGACGCAGGACGACGGACGACGGACGCCAAGTGATGAGAAAAGCTCACTTGACCTTTCAGGTCAGGTGAGCTAAAAATGAAAGAAAAAATTTACTCATTTGAGTCAACGTCCAATACCTTCTTTCTGAGTCTTCTAACAGCTTTGTAGCAATCATCTCAGCCTCTCTGGCTCTATACTCCATTAACATTCTCTCTTCCTCTGTCTGAATATAGAGGACATAGATAATTTATAATTACATGATGATTGGTTACTTTAACATATCAGACCAATAGTATGTGTGATGCAACATGGAATATACTGCAGTATGAAAATCATAGAAGGGTGATTCTTTTTCAACATAAATTCTTCTAAAAAAAATCCAGCTTTTCTATGTGCACTTTATACAATTAATGAATTTTCAGGACATAGAGAAAATCTGCTCCTGTAAATTCTTTTTTATCATTGTAAAAATTTCAACCAAAATAGGTATGGCATAAACTTTTAAAAAACATGCATTTTAAATCTTGATATCACTATTTCTATGCAGCATGTACTGAAATCAAAATAATTCATCTTCTATTTTTGATAATTCAATGAAAAAATAAATGTGCACAAAAAATTCTAAATCTACAGTATCAAAATACACAGCTTACATGTAATTGTTTTATCGTCCTGAATATGCATGAAATATTTGCCACTGGACATTAAGCAACCAACAATCAATCAATCAATGTAATTGTTTTAAAACTTTATTTCAATTCTCTCCAAAAGAAATATAGAATATGGGTAAAAGTTTTCAGAAAATAAATAGGTCATTAGATTTACGGATGAGAATTTTTCATCGAATCGAGGAGCCGCATGTAAGACCCGTGCAGACTACCACGGGTCTCTCGACCATCGAGGCTGGCAAACTATACCCTCGGAACTACCTTGGATACCCTTTACATAATGTTTTGTTACCTTAACAGCAGACATTTTAAATCTTTGTATTTCAGCCTCAGTTTCACAAGTTTTCTGATTTAACAGGTTTGCCTCTGCTTCTGCCAAATCAGCTTTTTCTGCCAATAATTCTGTTGTTTCCTGGGATCTTTTCTGAAATTAAAGACATTGTGTCAAAATATGCATATTCATTATAGGAATAATTCCTAAGTACGAGAAATTAATTGGATGAATACTGTGGATTCATTTTTATTCTACATTAGAAACTTATTTTTGTTGTTTAATAGTTTTGCAAAAACATAAATCAAATATACACTAAAATACAATGTTTCCCCAATCCACAAAAATTGATATCCATGAAAATAAACAAATCCACAGTAAACAAAGTGTATTTCATACTGAAAACCAAATATCAAACATGTTGGTGATTCAGATTGACGCTTGTATATTTTATAAAGTAAACATTCATATTTTTTTCAAGCTGAGTTAAGGATCTAAAATAAAGCAATCAATCTTTGATTTTTAAATTTAGTTCTTTAGCATGTCTGCATCAAAGAGGATTAAAGGTCTGCTAATCGCAAGGACCATTCAGCAATACATTTGTGCGATTTATGTTTCATGATGATCCACTCTGGTTGATGTTTGATGGGTTTAAGAAACAGGAGTGATCCCTTATCTTTTGTTTATTTTTTTTCACAAATACAGTATTACCTGCATATGGAGGTAACCTTAAGACCAGAGAAAACTAACCTTATAAGATGGATGACCTTTGAATTGAGGTTCTAAATGCATGATTACTACAGTGGGACAAGATTACAGTGACATAAACAGACAGGTATTTGTCTTATAGAGGTAACCTTTATAGTAGGTTTAACTATACTAAGCATAGATCCTCTTTGTGAAATTTTAGTGAAAATCTATAAAAATCTATATTCCATGTTTCTCATATATGTAACTACACTAATTGTGTACAACTTTGAACAAGATTTCACTGTAAAAGCAAGTGACCAATGTAACTATGCCTAAGATTTCACTATGAAAATAAGTGACCAATCAAATGATGCGTACCAATTCTTCTTGTGCCTTCCTCACATCATCTTGTAACAGTAAGTACTTTCTTTCCATATCTTCTTTCTCTCTTATAGCTTCTTCTTTCAACTGCTTTTCTTTCGCTAATCTTGCACGGTCTTGCTGCAAAATATAAATTTTAAATTGAATTCATATCACGTTTTGTAAAACAGGTATTTAAAATCTTTTATTTGTAGATGTTTTGACTGTGGATATGAATATTTTGAAAAAAATATTCTCTGCATTATACAACAAAACAAGGATAATTAGTAATACATTCAAACCCTAATGTGTTGAAAAGTCAGACACTCTAAAAAGCTTTATTTTTATAGAGTTTAAATTTTACAATTAAATGGAAAAAGTCTTAATTTTTCCTGTTTCTGATATAAGTTAGAGATCTAATTAATGCAAGTTAATTTTTTCGCAATTTTTTTAAAATTATATAATAATCAAAAAAATATTCCTCACAAAAATATCCCACTTTATATTCTATTCCTATGATTAATTTTGAGGATAATAACTGACCCAACATATAAGTGATTTACTTGTTGTGACTGTCAATTTTAAAAAAAAACTTTTAAAGTGATGAAATTAATCAGAATGGTTTTCGTCATTTCAAAAGGCTTTATACATGTTCTATAATAATCAGAATGGCATATTAAATGTTTGTTGGTCATAACACCAATGGCTCATCAGAAGAAAAATATCCATACTAGATCAGCTCATCCACATTAACTGTACATGATAAAATCTGTTTGAGCATTATATGGAGGTTCAACTGTACAATACAAATTTTATTTCAGTTTATCAATGTTCAACTGTACATGAACAATAGGGTAAACATTACCTGTCTCCTGACTTTTTCTTCTCTTGCATGAGTTTTCATCTGTTGTATCTCCATTGAATCAGGTCTCCTCCTTCTCATGAATAATTCATGATTGCCTACACACAATTCTAATACCTAAAATAAATTTTAAAAAAATGTAATTTCATACATATAATTCATGTTTGCCTACATACACTTCTAATAACGAAAATAAACTTATGTATTTACATAAAAAATTCAGGATCGCCTACACACAATTCTAATACATTGTACCTAAAGTAAATATAAAACCAGCAGTCCGTGAGTATTGCACAGTGATAAATAGTTCCCTACCGGTTAAAATTTCATTGTAATGGAACAAAATTCTAACTGGAAACACCATTTTCAATCTTTCATAAACCACAACTCCTGAACGGTGAAAGTGAAAATGGTCACTATCAAAATTGACCTCCATTTTGTTATCAGTAACAATATTTACAAATTTTAAAAGCTTTTGCTGAACAGTTCATGAGTAAATGCATGGACATTGTTTGGCACACCATACATCCCCAAATTAATATTTTTTTTCTTCAGAAATCCAATTAATGATGTACTTCTTTATTTTGACGTTTGACTGCAATCTTGCGTTATTCCATACTTAGCTTCATTACACAATAAAATTTATTATTCATGATGACATGAGGTCCCACAATAAAGTGCACAGGTAAATTAAATAACTAGAGGCTCTAAAGAGCCTGTGTCGCTCACCTTGGTCTATGTGAATATTAAACAAAGGACACAGATGGATTCAAGACAAAATTGTGGTTTGGTGATGGTGATGTGTTTGTAGATCTTACTTTACTGAACATTCTTGCTGCTTACAATTATCTCTATCTATAATGAACTTGGCCCTGAGTAGTTACAGTGGAAAATGTAAGTAAAATTTTCAAATTTTGTGAAAATTGTTAAAAAATGACTATATAAAGGGCAATAACTCCTTAGAGGATCAATTGACCATTTTGGTCATGTTGACTTCTTCTTAGGTCTTACTTTGCTGTACATTATTGCTGTTTACAGTTTATCTCTATCTACAATAATATTCAAGATAATAACCAAAAACAGCAAAATGTCCTTAAAATTACCAATTCAGGGGCAGCAACCCAACAAAGGGTTGTCCAATTGGTCTGTAAATTTCAGGGCAGATAGATCTTGACCTGATTAACAATTTCACACCATGTCATATTTGCTCTAAATGCTTTGGTTTTTGAGTTATAACCAAAAAACTGCATTTTACCCCTATGTTCTATTTTTAGCCGTGGCAGTCATCTTGGATGGTAGGCCGAGTCAGGACACATTTTTTAAACTAGATACCCCAAAGATGATTGTGGCCAAGTTTGGATTAATTTGGTCCAGTAGTTTCAGAAAAGAAGATTTTTGTAAAAGATTACTTAGATTTACGAAACATGGTTAAAAATTGACTATAAAGGGCAATAACTCCTAAAGGGGTCAACTGACCATTTCAGTCATGCTATCTTATTTGTAAATCTTACTTTGCTGAACATTATTGCTGTTTACAGTTTATCTCTATCTATAATAATGTTCAAGATAATAACCAAAAACAGCAAAATTTCCTTAAAATTACCAATTCAGGGGCAGCAACCCAACAAAAGGTTTGGTTTTTGAGTTGTAAGCCAAAAACTGCATTTTACCCCTATGTTCTATTTTTAGACGTGGCGGCCATCTTGGTTAGTTGGCCGAGTCACCAGGCACATTTTTTAAACTAGATACCCCAATGATGATTGTGGCCAAGTTTGGTTTAATTTGGCCCAGTAGTTTCAGAGGAGAAGATTTTTGTAAAAGTTAACGACGCAGGATGATGACTACCCAGAAACACATTTGTGATGTTGAAACCTATTTAAGAAACCTTGCATTTGAACTATCCAATATCAGTCATAAATACATGTACCAAGTTTACTACCTCTATTCCATATTATAACAGTATACTATTAAAAATACTTACAAGTTTATTGATCCGTAGCTTAGGAGCAGTAAATACAAAATCACTTGTTTTCTTATCTAATGGTTTGATTGTAAACTGAAAAGAATGTAAAAATACATTAGACATCTAGGGTGTAAGATAAACTCTCCATAAAGTTGTGGATATAAAGTGCACGCAGACAAACAAAAGTGGATAAACAAACTGGGTCATTTACTCTATGGTCAAACAGTTTAGTAAGGATGTTCAGTAGTTGTCGTTTGTTGATGTGGTACATAAGTGTTTCTTGTTTCTTATATACTACATGGATTCATTTTTTTCATGGGTATCAATTTCGTGGATTGTGAAAAATTTCAAGGATATTTGATTTCCTGGTTTTGCTACTCTTTACTAACCTTTTTGTCTTTAAATGATATATTCTTTACTTCACTCCACGGGAACGTTATTTTAGGTGTTAATTTATTATCACGCTCATAAACATTCAATCCACTGGCATCAACACCTAACCACAAGTCTGTATTACGTTTATTCTGAAATATAAATTGCAATCAAATTAAGACATACATGTATGTCCTAAGTCTTGAACTTCATTTGGTTGCCTTTTGTTGTATCTTAATGTATATTTTCATTTTGAGAAGTTCAATGAGTCTCTGTAAAATTGATTCACAACTTTATCAAACTTTATATGTTTACGGCATGACATATTGATTGGTACATATCTATTGTTGAAGAATGTATGTTAACCTCTTAGATGTCTTTTGGTTTTATTGTGTCATCGGGTTGCTGTCTCATTGATTTACTCCCCAAATCTCCATCATTCAATCGAAATACATTAACTTCTGAATACCATGTTGCAATTAATGAAATTTTAATATTGAGTTTCTGAATTCTAAGAAAGTACTATTATTTGTAGGGAATAAGTTTTTATGAAATTTCTAATGATAGAAAAAAACATACCCCTGAATAAAATATTTCCACTGATTTGTGATTAATTAACTCTGAAACACTATTCAAAGACAAAAATCCACAAAACACAAAATCTGGAATCCATACTAGAATTTTGCCTGAAAATGACTTTTTTATTGTACTTTTTTTCTTCATGACGGAAGGAGATTGGTTGAGAGTTGAGACCTCACAAAATAAAATTTTAACAATTATATTTATTATGATTGTTCTAAGTCAGATATCTCAAATAATAGATATGGTATGTTTATAAGTGACATCACTATCTAAAAGAGTCAAAATACAGTCAAATTAAGCAACTATAAGTCATAGCCTTCAACAATGAAAAAAACCCATAACTTTAAGCTAAAAATAACCCTGATATGATTGTATTTGCTATGGTTACACAGCTATATTGCAACTAGACCTCGACAAAGTTGTTGTTATGGTTACACAGCTATATTGCAACTAGACCTCGACAAAGTTGTTGTTATGGTTACACAGCTATATTGCAACTAGACCTCGACAAAGTTGTTGTTATGGTTACACAGCTATATTGCAACTAGACCTCGACAAAGTTGTTGTTATGGTTACACAGCTATATTGCAACATGTTGACACCTAGGCAGTATATTTTCTAATAGCTTTTAATTGTTCTTGAACTACTCAATTCAAACTATACCATGTAATGTGTATTTGTTTAGCTTACTTTTATTTGGAAATAATTAACACCATACATTTCTAAGTCTTGAGCAATCTTTAAATATTCCATCTCAGCTTCATCTCTGAAAACAGATTCAAAATATATTATACAGGTGACAATTCTTTTTATCCATTATCATTGATCCAGCAGTAAACATTTTAATAAAATTTGATCAGGTTTATTAAAGCCTTTCATCAATATCTATTGCGCAAGTAGCAGAACCTGATAAAATTTGGGGAAAATCATTTACCAAACGATTTTTTGTTTGTTTTAATAAGCATTGTGTATAAGTTTCATTTATCGTTTGGTTGAGGTAAACTACAGTTAGATGTAAAGTTGCAAAACTCTAGAATTGTAAAAGTGGCACTACCCAAAATCAAACTTGATCTTTGCTTTATGGTAATAAGCATAGTGGATAAGTTTCATAACATTTAGTTGAGACAAACTAAATTTAGAGAATGGAAACAAAAAAATCCAGCTATATCTGTTGTAAAGGGGTATAATTCTAAAATGGTAAAAGTGACACAACTAAATTTCAAACTTGATCTATGTTTTGTGGTTACAGTTAGAGAACAGAAAACCAATTTAGGGATGAATATACGTACAAGGGTTAAACTTAATGCCCCTTTTGCTGCAACAGGGCATAAATATGTCTGCTGTTAAAATTTGAACATAAAATTTTTCATAAACTAGAGACTTATTCAACAGAAAATGGTTTACAGCTTTATGTGTGCAATTAAAATTGTTTACTACATCACAATCAATATATCATTCCTTTCAAGCCCATAATTTATGTTATAAATTGCTTTTTTGTGTATTTTTCCTTTGACCTTTTTTTCAGAGAATTTTTGATATCACACTACTTACTCGTCTTCAGATAGAAAATTAATGAATGAAAAAACTAATGGTGCATGGTTGTCTATGTAAATATCAAAGACTTCAATGGCAAAATAATCCTTGATAGTCTGTTGATTAGCATCCATGTCCTGTACAGTTTTCTTGCAAATTATTGAGGGCACTGTCAAATAAAAGAGCCTATCGTCAGCAGTGATATGACCTAAAACTCACCTTGACATCCCCCTATGATCAGCATACCATTCTTTTATTCTTTCTTCCCACATCTCAGCTGTCATATGATACTGGTCAATCACTCGCTGGGGTAGCAGATCTTCACTCGCCAAGATACCAGGTTTATATGAACTTGGATCATAATCCCCATACTGAAAATATAATATGATTCATACAGAAATTTCAAATGATATATTTAACATGGAATGCACGATAAAATTCTTTAAACAAATACCTGTTTAAACTGATTTTACAGGTTGCAGACGTTTGAACGTGCCCTGATTTTACATGACTATATTGTTATATTTACAGCGTCATAATATGTAGACTATAATATTTAATGTCAAATAGCAGGTAGAATGAGAGGCCTGGTTAAGACTACACGGTATGAAAGTTTTTTTCGTTATCCAGTCTTTTAAGGTGTACCAAATAACTTAACTAAAAATAATTTGGCTCGTTTAAATTTCATAAAATTTTGTCAAAATACTTACTTTGAAACATTGAACTTATTAGACAAAATTATAAAAAAAATTGAAAAACATGAAGCACACACTTTTCATTTCATTGGAAATATAGCAGTTTGACAAACACTACTTTTGATAAAAAAAATTTTAGAAGCTTAATATATCAATAACAATAGAAAGTGATTTGAACGCTTAGCTGATTTTTCCAGAGTTATCTCCCTGTAGTGTTATGTACCACCTAAAACTGTGCCAAATGAAATGGTCTGAATATAAATCAACGAAGGGATCTCCATGGCCTGTTTAACGATGGAGCCCCGCCATCGTTCAAATGTCTTGCGCCATCGTCAAATGACTCGCGCCATCGTTAAATTGTCTTGCGCCATCGTTAAATTGTCTTCCGCCATCGTTCAAAACTTCATCGTTTTTTGTAGCCCGACGCCATTTTTTTTATCAATTATAATCAAATGCATGTAATTGCATAACCCTTAGGCTTTTTATGTTATAATCCAATACAGTTCTAACGCCTGAGGGATATCCGGATTAAGATCGCTAATTACTTGTACCTGAGCTTGTACAGGTAGATCAACAAACCAAACAGGAGCTTTGAACTTTGACAAATTTGAATATTATTTCACAGCGTCAAAGACAAAACTCTATGGAAAGACATTACAAACATCACTTTATTATAAGACTTCTCTAGGGTCAGTGACCATAAAAGCCCAAGTTTATAAAGCCACTGTATTTTGACTGGCCAAATAGCACAATAAAATTACTAAATGCTTGTAAGTAGACTACTGCATTGTACTGGGAATTTATTTATTATCGTGGATACCAATTTTCAACAATTGCTGAAACTTTGTATTTTCTTTGATATGTTATTTCTTGGTTCTGCCAAAGTCGAACATTTAAATTAGTGGTTCACCTGTACCCAGGAAAATTGGTATCCAACGAATAATAATGAATCCACAGTATATTTTTCAAACATTGAGCCATTAATCAAACCTTAGCTTGTACAGCATAAGATGCTAGTAGTACAGAAGCCTCAGGAGGACAATATATGTCCATGTTCAGTATTGATTGTTTAACTTGAAGGAAGAATAAATGTTGAGTAATCTCTTGTATCAATTCCTCAGAGGCATCTTCAGCATAGAATTTTGCCAGGAATAAAAACTGTACTGGATATTCTTTTGGTATGTCTTGGTCTAGCACCTGAAGTGAAAGAACACATGATATTATTATTTTACATTCCTTAACTTGAAAATCACTGACTGTTATTTTGTCAAATGGTAAGACCAAAATAAACTAATATGTATGTTTCCTATTACATCTTTGAAACAAAAATGTGTCCATAATACACGGAGGCCCCACTCGCACTATCATTTCCATGTTCAGTGGACTGTGAAATTGGGGTCAAGAGTCTAATTTGGCACTAACATTAGGAAGATTATATCATAAGCAACAAGTGTACTAAGTTTCAAGTTGATTGGACTTAAGCTTCATCAAAAACTACCTTGACCAAAAACTTTCACCTGAAGAGGGACGAACGTATGACGGATGAACAGACGGACGGACTCGCAGACCAGAAAACATAATGCCCCTCTACTATTGTAGGTGGGGCATAAAAATTACCCAAAAAGATTTAAGGTAGGCTATTTCTAAGCTTAGGTATGGAAAACAGAACACACGTATTTTTTATTTGGCCTACTGAAACCACTTATTTCTTAGGTTTATTACTTTCAACAATTTATGCTTAAATTTTTTTATTGATAAAATCTTTGCTTTCACATGTACATTTATCTAGAAATATACTGTAAATTCAGAATTTTTTGCCAAAGTTTTTAATCAATGCAAATAATGTCATTACTAGTTGATTTAATACTGCAATAATTAGAAGTTACTTGTATTCTGATATCAGATATATAAATCTATAAGCAGCGTTTCCTAAAGTTACAATAATTAAACTTACATTTTTGTTCACTTTTTCAAAAGTTGCAATAATAAATGGGTGTAAGAATTTCTGAATTTAAAGTAATCTAGCTTCATTGCAGCACAAACTAGATGTTGCAGCTAGAACACAGTAATTATATGATAATATGGCTGTTCTAATTAATCGTAGTTACATGTACATGAAAATAATATTTAACTTCTGCACTTCTGGTCTATAATCTTCATCATGTTCATCTTTTCATCATGTTAATGTTTTTGTGTCAATACACAATATACTCCTATTTTAATAGTGATAGAGTGTATACCAGGTGGCTGATTGTTTCAGTTAAAAATATATCTTGTTGGTCAAATTTTTGTATTGAGTAAATTAGCCTGATGATACAGAGCATAAAATTTGAAAAAAACAAATTAGATATCATTGAGATGGAAGCCATCTCTGTGGGCCCGCTGTGAATAATGTGTGGTAAAAAATGTGTATCTTTATCATTAAACATGGGGTTGTCAACTGAAACCGATGATATTCACCTTGATCTTTGTCTAATTCTTTGACCTACAAAGTTGTACATAAATTATGACACACCCTCTGGTGTTGTATAATATACATGTCAAGTATAAACTTTGAAATCATAATAGTTATCTAGACATAAAGCGGACACAATTTGTTATGGACAGACAGACGTTCAGAATGATCACTATAGGGCGTTCGCCATTCCGCAGGGCCCTAATAATAAATTAAATTCATAAATACCTTTTTATCAAATTTGAGCCATGCTATATATCCTTTCGTGTCAACATACTGCAGACCAAAGTACCATGTTTCTCTCAGACCAATTGTTCTACACACCAATTCAAATAAATCTTTACCTGTTGCCTTGTGCTAAAAGTAGAATAAAACTTTAGTTACTAAAATATCTAATATGTACTTACACATTGATTAAAAGTTGATTTAATCTTACTTTAAGGTATCTTTTTTTCATATTTTGTCAATGCTTGTTTGTTTTTTTTTAATTCTGAAATAAAGAAGAATCTTTGTTTCCTATTTATTATTGATTTTCCTTTTTTGAACGTTGATGATCCTGAGGCCACTACTAAACTTCTTAAAGTATGCATATATATTTCCCAACTCATTTGCTAAGCATATCTGCCAACTTTTCAAAATGTCCAAGTGGGTTTTATGTTCAAAATGGCTCATTTACTCCTACAAACCCTTCAAGGGGGCCTTCAAATATATAGAGAAGTAACAAATCAAGATATTTTATCTTGAAATTGTAGATATTTTAAGTTTAATATGTATTAATAGAAATACAGGTGACATATTTTTTAAAACATCGTTTTAATTATAAATCCACCAAAAAGGCAATGGCAAGTATTAAAAGAACGGGTGAGAATTATTATCATGTCATTGAACAATCAATGCTTCAATATTTCCATGTGTTTAACATGTTTAAGTGAATTTCAAGAATTTATACCACACCAATATCTGAATAAGTTTCTTAAACTTGAATGCCATTAGTATAAATATATTAAAATAAAAGTAGAGGGAACAATGGAGAACGAACTCATGGCAACACACTATTCAATAATTGAAGGATTGCTAGAAACTGAAAGATTTAACTTTTGATGTTTTAACGCCACTCCACTTTTAAACACAGCTTTTGAGCTATTTTGTGGCGGCAAGTTTTTATTGTTTGAAGAAGCTGAGGTGCCTGGAAAAAAAAACGTTGACTTTAGATTGGAAAACTCTGACAATCCTAGTCCATTAAAATTGGAATTAAGTACACTCGTACGAGCTGGGTTCAACTCACAACCTCATTGTTGACTAGTAGTAATTTACAGTAATAACTACGGAGACAACTCTGCCTCAGAGATCGCAAAAACTGAAAGAAGGTGAAAGACTCTACAGGTGAACGAACACACCAGATAACATCTATCTGGGTAAGACAGAATCCGGATCTGTCCGCCCTGATTTCGGTTCGCCCTAGTTCCGTTTCACCCTGAGACCGTTCGCCCTGATACCGGTTCGCCCTGATTTTAATTTTTTATTATAGTGTTGTGTTGTGTGTATTTAATTGAATATGTTGAAGTCAGTCTACAATTTCGCCGAATATTTACGAACTATTGAGAACTAAGTTAGTATCTGTATGTAATTACGTTACTAGGAAATCACCATCACACATCCTTTTACTTTACATTTCCACACATGATTTGATCGTTCACGACATTTAATGAAAGAGAGCCTAAAACAAAAAGGCGTTTCCGGACATCACTTGTACAGTTCCGTAAAACATATAAACTGAATTACACATATATATATAAATATATATCTAAATATATAACATCCCCGGCAGAAAGAAAATTCCCAATGAATTTTTGCATATGTGGAATTCATAACATAATCAAATAAAATACATGATCAATAATACCAATATATCTTTCTAACTTTCATAATATTCAAAATTCTCTCAACTTTCAATATATAAAAACAAACAAGTAACTGGTATGGATAACTTTGTGGAATAAGCATCTTGTAACAAATTGCAGAGTACTATATATGTATAGAAAATATCTTGTTCGTCATAAACATGACAGTTAATATCATATGATATAAATTACTATGAAATCACCAGAGACCTTACTCTTATTTTGTAGATAAATGCTAAACGTGATAAAATATGCACACTTTCAAAGAGTCTCACACAAAAATATACTATATGTCTTTTAAAAACGGCAAATATTCTCATAAAATTATTAAAAGTCTCCTAATAATCTTTTAAGGGTCACTCCACCATGTAACGATATCGCCTCGTCTTATTAATATTAGTGTTGGGGTTGCGACTAGCTCATGAACAAAAACACGTCTTACGTTCACGACATTTAATGAAAGAGAGCCTAAAACAAAAAGGCGTTTCCGGACATCACTTGTACAGTTCCGTAAAACATATAAACTGAATTACACATACAATGACATATATATATAATATATATCTAAATATATAAGCCAAGGATTTTATTTCATCAGTAATATTCTGTATTTAACTTTTAATAGATATACATAAATTTTAATATATATATATATATATAAATATATATTTCTTTCATTAATGTAACGTATACATTGTACATATCATAAATGAAAATAGGGCGAACGAACCCAGGGCGAACAGATTACCAGGGCGAACAAACTCAGTGCAAACGAACCTAGGGCGAACATGTAATCAGGGCGAACGATCCCGGTACGAAATGACTAATTTTTAAATAAAATTATGTGTGATTTGACTTCAGTGTGATATATATGTGTTTCCTATTACTAACTAATTTAGTAGTTTTACAAAATATCATGTCAGAGACGATTTATCAATCAATACCACACAGTAATGCTCGAAATATTCACCTCCACAGTCGTGAAATCAAGTTCTGCATCCATTGTTGTCACTTTCACAGCAAAACTTTTTGAGCTACCTGAGGCCTGAGCAGCCTTTTTCATATTAACAAAAGGCATTGTGGCGTTTTATAAGTCTATCGACTAATCTAACACTTTTACATGGTGCTCATAAAACGAATAACCGATCCCTTTCATCTCCATCTTTCACATTTCTTCAATGTTTTCATTTTTCATTGAAGTTTGAAATGCTTTACAAGCCACTGCTAATACCTTTCTTGTAAAGCGCTTAGATGATTGCATTTAAAAAACCGGAAAAAGAGGTACAATTGACGCATGCGTAGTAAGCTATATATTTAGCGGGAATAAGCAATCATCAGCAAATAAAGCAGAAAGCAGTCACAGCACTTTCACAAAAAGACAACACAGAATGGCACCAGATCTAACATCGGGTGCTATTGAGGTAAATCAAATTTTGAAGAGGCGAATTACCATTCAACAATCCCTGTTTAAACTTTATGTTATCATGTCCTTCTTTCAGTTACAATGTAATATCAGATTATAGATCTTATAAGCGATGAGGGAGTCCCTTCTCTTTATGGTTAGAGTTAACCGTTAGGTGAGATGTGTACTAAAGGTTAAAGTCAGATTTAACATTCTTGATGTCGGAGGTACTCGTGTGCCTACACCAGCTGTGCTGTGGAGTCATATATATGTCCTTGATTTAATTGATGCAAGCTTCTTATCATAATTGCACCTTATCGCTATTTGTCCGCCATTGCTGGATATCACACAGGTTCCCGTAAAATATTGACGTCATAAAACAAAATATCTGACGACATAATGGAAAAGTGATTGTTGTTGACGTCAAAAGTTCAAGCGGACGGGTCAGCCGGGATTAGCGATAAGGTGTATGGGGACAAAGTCTGTATGTATTATTTTTTTAAAGGCAGTGCTTTAAGGCCTGACTTTCAAGTCATGAGGTTCATCTTTCCTTACGCAAATCTTTGCTGGGGGTCATTTTGCAAGAAATAGATCCGGAAATGTTTAAATTTCTCCTCTACTTTTTGTGGTATGTATTGGTTTTTGTTCCTTTCATTTACATTGGGAAATAAAGAAACGATCAGTGTGTATTGTTCGTTTTAAAAATCTGTTTATTAATGTGTCTTTTGCATTATAAGCAGTCAATCTGATTACAAACTATCATTATTCGAATTCCGTGTGGAAAGAGGTCCGTTCAATTTCGAGTACTATTTGCGATCTAAAGATATTTTAAAATCATTTCACTCGTTGATATAACATGATATTATAATTAAAAGTCGACTGACCGTGAATTATATTGCATAATATACAATTTAAAGTATTTCTGTACGTGAAGCCGTATGACGTTATAGTTATTTCGGTCTCAGTTATGTAAAATATGAAATTATCGTTCCTGAATAGGGTTCCACTAATTAAAGACAAGAAGCGTCAAAAAGTGATAAGAAGCGACAATAAAATTAAAATAGCGATAAGAAGCGACAATATAATTAATTTAGCGAGAAGAAGCGTCAAGAAGACTATATAGCGACTATACATAAATAAAAAAAATGTCATTGCAACAACTTATTCCCCATAGATATTAAAAAAAAACATGCATTATTTTTTATTATAGGGGCGGTTATAAAACATTTTTTATATTACTGTACATTGATAGATAAAAATATGTTTTTATTAAGAAGAAAGGGATTAGTTTTTATTAGATATAAAAAAATATATATTTTATGCACACGCTAAAAATTGGCCATCAAAACAAAAAAAAATCAATTTCCTTTTAAAGAATTTATTGAATCAAAACCATGCAATATCATTTCCTTTCTAACAGTGAAATTCTTCTTTTTCATAGGGACATATTTGATAGGTGTAGCTTCACCCTATCACATCAAATGAGATTTGCCTCGTGAGAGAATTACGATTCGCTTGTCCCTTGTAAGTTATAGTCGCTTCGTCACTAAATTAAACTTCTTGTCGTTGTTTGTCTCTAAAATTCTTCTTGTCTCTTATTAGTGAGACCAGTCAGTTCCGTCCTTAACTTCCGTTTTTGCACTGCAAAACAATCACACAATTAACGATGCCTAGTCCTTGTTGGTGTGTACCTGAGTGTCATTTAAGAGGAGGACTTGCATTTCTAAATGACTTAATAAGAAGGAAAAGTTGGATCAACGCCATGGCTCAAACGTAGATTGTCATGTGCGATGCAATCGTAGAACCCACATCAATCAGCTGTTGTTTGCAAGGCACATTTTACTGAAAACGACTACGTTCAGGAAACTATTCATGGTAAAACTTTATTTTCTTTAAGAAATATATACTGTTATTTATATAATCGCCATGCAAGTAAACCAAAGTCTGTTTGCAACCGCAATTATCGTTTTAGAATAGAAAGGGGGGTGAATTCAAGACGTCATAACTTTTGGGATTACGATTCAATATCATCTGTTTGACATTTTTTGGTTAATACTACAATTGTATGGTTTTTCTACAAGAGATATATTATACTGATAATTATTTTAGCAGTAATTATGTAAATTTCGGTTGTAATGACAGGAATTCATGAGCTATGCCTCGGGCTTTCTTGAAAAATATCAATGACAATGTAAACAGGAACAAAACATTGACATGAATGATGCTCTCCACCTATGTTATAGTTATTTAGGTATGTGTGTTGCACAAGTCTTTCACAAGTTTCAAAAAAGCTAATGTTATAAAACTTTTTTCAGGGCACATACCCACTTTATAGAGACTTGTCTACTGCCATGCATTCCCATCCTATTTTCATGCACCATTTGTAAGCAAGAGACTGAATGGTTTACAAAATTAAAAATCAGGACGGTGTCCCGTTAAACCAAAAGAACTAAACTGGATGAATATTGTAGGAGAAATCGAGAGGAAAGTTTTGATTTGTGAAATTGGTTATCCTGAACAGATGTACATTCATCCTGCAGGAAAGATTTATAACTGTCCACCACCAACTGACGAGCTAATGTTGAGCTTCACAGATGGAATTACTCAAACACCATAAATGCCTATGTTTTCAGCACAGATTTCACAAATCATGACACAGCTGTGCATTTTTATGCCCCACCTACGATAGTAGGGGGGCATTATTGTTTTCTGGTCTGTGCGTCCGTTCGTCCGTCCGTCTGTCCCTCTTCAGGTTAAAGTTTTTGGTCAAGGTAGTTTTTGATGAAGTTGAAGTCCAATCGACTTCAAACTTGGTACACATGTTCCCTATGATATGATCTTTTTAATTTTAATGCCAAATTAGAGTTTTTACCCCAATGTCACGGTCCACTGAACATGGAAAATGATAGTGCGAGTGGGGCATTCATGTACTGGGGACACATTCTTGCTTATACCTGTTAAAAGTCGAAAACTAAATATTATTTTTATATAAATAAACATATATTGTGTCATTTTAGAACTTATATTTTTCCAAAGGATGCATGAATGAAAGTAGTGAAATTCATTTTGCTTTGATATATAGATTTGAATTACAATTGTTCATGTTATTGTAATGCATATAAAAATAAGGAGATGTGGCACAATGTAAATATATGATATTCTGTGAGTTTATCAAACTAAAGGGGATAAGAAATGGGTATAAGCAGTTACAGGACTGTACTACTGTACAATCTCCAACAATGAGAAAAACTCATACTGTAAAGAGAATTTCATATTTACAAGTAAGTTTTGTTTTTGCATTGAATAATTTTCTTCTATTGTCTTAAAAGCAAATATGGGAAGTGGTTAAAATGCTAATGAGACAGCTTTTATGGCCACCAGATGTCATTGTTACCTTGATTAAAAACTCCTTTTTAGCTCACCTGACCTGACTCATCACTTGGTTTCGTCGTCCTTAAACTTTTACAAAAAATCTTCTCTGAAACTACTGTGCCAAATTTAACCAAACTTAGCCAAAATCATCATTGCGGTATCTAATTTAAAAAATGTGTGGTTAGACCCGGTCAACCAACCGAGATGGCCACTATGGCCAAAAATAGAACATGCAGGTAAAATGTAGATTTTGGCTTATAACTCTGAAACCAAAGCATTTAGAGCAAATCTGACATAGGGTGAAATTGTCTCTTCAGTGAAGATCTATCTGCCCAGGAATTTTCAGACAAATCTGACAACCCGTTGATGGATTGCTGCCCCCAAATTAGTAATTTGAAGGAAATTTTGCAGAGTTTGGTTATTATCTTAAATATTATTATAGATAGAGATAAACTGTAAACAGCAATAATGTTCTGCAAAGTAAGATCTACAAATAAGTCAATATGACCAAAATTTTAAGTTGACCCTTTAAAGAGTTATTGCCCTTTATAGTCAATTTTTAACAATTTTCATAAATTTTTGAATTTTTTGCTAATTTTTAAAAAATATTTTCAACTGTAAATACTGGGCCATGTTTATTATAGATAGAGATAATTGTAGCACCAAGAATGTTCAGTAAAGAAAGATCTACAAACACATCCCCATCCTCAAAAACACAATTTTGTCATTTTATATGTGTCCGTTGTTTAATATGCACATAGACCGTCCAAGGTGAGCGACACAGGCTCTTGAGAGTCTCTAGGTCATTAATACAGGTAGATAACTTTATCATGTTTATACTGAAAAATAATTTTGCTTGGAGGGAGAATTTTAAAAAAGTTCTGTCTTCAAAAGAGTTGACATGTTACTATGTACAAAATGTACATTAACCATTATGTTACTTGATGTTCTAGCAATACACACAGAACGGAGACTAGTCAATCTTTGTGAATTATTTTTCATAGGATAGGAGTAATTGAATATGTGTATATAATCAATAATTAAAAATAGTTTTATTTACATTAAAAAGGAAAAGTTCTTATGTCTTAAAAATGCATTTCATGGCGAGGTACAGAAAATATACTGTAAACAGTAGACTATAGATATAGGTGAACTAGGTACAAGAGAACTCTAAATCTTAAATACTACAAACCACCTCTGTTCTATGGAAGATAATGATATAACTGGACTAGAAATACACACAAACTGTAATTAACTGCCTTTACAGCGCTTTCGCGCTTTGATTAATTCAATACGTTGATAAAAGAAACCGAAATACCGTACGTAATGTTCCCGATTTTGATTCTGTTGTTAGGGAATTAGCTGTGACGTTCTTTAAGTTCTGACGTCATATTGAATGTTACGTTTTTTCATATCAAACAATAGGGCTCTTCACGGTTAGTTCGGCCATATTGGATAGGGGGCAGATTTTTTGGAAGGAGGTGGAAATGGTATGAAAGTGTGGGAAATCCTATGTGTGTTTCCAAGCAACAGCTCTGTTTTAATGATGTTTTCCCGTATTTTTCACACCATTTTTACCTCTATTATGAAAATCTGCCCCCTATCCAATATGGCCGAACTAACCGTGAAGAGCCCTATTATTAAAATTGAATTTGTATTGAGATCCAATCTTATATTTTACTAGACTGATAAATATGAATTTCATGCAAACAAGACAGATATCTGCGCAAAAGCGGAGAAAACCGAAGCAGGAAGTAGATCTGAAAAAAAAAGTTAACGATTTTGAGTTCATTAGAAGAATGAAAAATTCGGGAAATTTTCCCGATTTTTTTTTAATTTTTTTTTTTTTATTGATTTTTCTACCGTAATTGGGGACTTCGTCCCCATATAAACGTATTTACTTTTGGTATTTAGCTGTATCGTGCCTCCGAATGACCTTAAATCGACTCCGAATCACCTTTTGACGTCAAGCAAAAATCACTTTTAAATTGTGACGTCAAATATTTTAAATTATGATGTCAAAGTTTACAGGAACCGGTGTGATTTTACGTAATGGCGGACAAATTTGCATACAAGTGTAAATACGTCTATTTCATTCATCCCAATGGGTCCTACTAAAATGCGCCCGGGTAAATAAAAAGCGCCCGGGGAAGAAAAAATGGCGCAACTTTGTGTTGATAAAATAAGTTCTGCACATTATTTTTTTTTAAATTTTAGACAAGTAATTTTTTTGTAATAAAACAAGTATGAAAGTTTCAATTTTAACAATAATATAATTTATGAATACTATTTCGAAAGACTGATTATAATGAATCACAGTTTATGCGTAAGATTTATAAAATGTAAGACATCAAAAGGCATTGTTTTTCAAAAACAATATCAAAATGTAAAAAAAACGACTTAAATTTCACAGATAAACAGTGTTCTCCCGCTATATTTTTTTTTCGCATTTTTTCAAATTTTCCGCTTATTTTACTCTTCGGATCACGTGATTGACTGGTTTATGATTTTTGAATGAATTATTTCCGTTGTATTAAAGTAACTCCGCGGGACCAGTCTAATAAAAATGGCGTCTTTGAAAGATCAAAATAAACAAAGATTTCGACATTGACATCTATTTTTTCAATTAAAAGAACATTTAGAGGCATATATGAATGAAATGAGATGAAATGAATTGACCGCATTTCCCGACGACACTCACAAACTTGTTTTACGAACTTTGAACAAACAATGATTTTAAAAACGATCAAACACCGGGGTTTGCCGGGTTTACTATCCATACGAACCCCGAAAATGAGCAAGTCTTGAAGTATTAATTATCACCTATTCAAACTTATAATTGTTTAGTCAGAAATTCTACCATTTGAAAACAATTGAGAGGATATGATTAGAAAAACAAACCCCAAGCTGATACGACTTGAGAAATTACACTTTCTCGATGTTCAGCTTGGATGAGGCCATTTAAATATTATAAAACGTTAAGGTCAGAAAAATGAGAAATCTTTATGCTTGAAAAATGTCAATTCCTGTCAAACGTCGTAAGGTAAACTGTACACTGCTACAGTGGGTTACAAAACCAAACAGAAGCTGACAATTGACTTTATTGTTGGTCCTACATGTTCTGCAACATTACCTGTTAGTGCTAAGAAATCTTCACATAGGTAGTCTGGTGTAGACCCATCATGGAAAAAGACTACTCCTTCAGTTTTATACACTGATAGTATGAGGATTTAATATATGAATTTACAATGGAGGAAAAAAAAGACTCTTCTTCTATATCATGTGTATCCAGACAAAAACATTAACAAACAAAGGGGTACATTGTAACTAACATGAGCATGATGAGGACATCATTACAAGAGAAAACATCAATAGCATAATATAATAAAAACACATCAAATCAATTACAAACAAAACGCGCGCCGCAATAAAGTTACTGAGAATTGTCGAAAATTACGCGCTTACCACAGCTCTATCCAAAAATCCTGGGGAGAACACTGATAAATATATTAATTTAATCAAAATTAAAAGAGTTACACATAATACATCAGCAAATAAAGCAGTACTATACATGTACCGTAGTTAAAACAAGGGGGTAAAAAGCAGGAGTTTGGTTTAAATTTAAAAATAAGCATTAAAACCCTGATAAGCATAGCCATTGAAACAGTTTTAGTTTCACAAAAAAGATATAATAAATGTATATCAGCATCTGCATAAAAAGTGTAGTTGCGAAAATATAAGACTTCAGGCATCATATCCACATTTATATTTAGGACAAAACAAGCAATGATTATTTTTTTTTTAAATTATCATCGCTTAACAATATATTAATGTATAGGCACTCATACCCCATCTTCCTTTAATCTGTCTACATATTATACTTACTCTTAATTGAAAAGTATTTAGACAGTCTATGTGTTGTCTTACACTGGGTTTTTTTAAAAGTTTTAAGGAGTGACCTCTAGTATTATCAGATGGTGCTAAAGTAAATAGGCTCATCCAGTTGATATCATCTTTACCATGGATGATGCATAGACTCCAGTCACTCCAATATCTGTAAAACTTACATACTTAGATAAATAAATGTCTCAAAAAAATTTATCGCCTTTTGGTTATTCAATATATTTTTTACTGTTTTCTATTAAGCAATCCAAGTTGGATAAAATTCCTCAGTGTGAAAACTTTCAACTGGTTTTTACAGAGTTATCTGCCTGTGGTGTGAGCTACCACATTGAAGAAACAGCTTTTGGATGAATATCTTAATGACTTAAAAAATAAACTTAAGCTCCTTCATGCAATTGTAAATTCTATTGTGCTATAACTTATAAAGTCTTGTGTGTTTTCTTTTTGTAGGCTATAGTTGGTGGAAACGCATTTGATAGACCTGTCTTGCAGATTATTGTAAGTATGAAGACACACTAGTGGCCTCAGGCTTTTTTATGCTCATTCGTCGAGTTGTCACTTTCACACAAATCCCATTTCATCTCAGTCTTATTATTTACAAAAGGGGAGTGGGAAAAAAACCAACTGATAACTTCTCTTCTTATGTATTAAATGTTTTGTATTCAGGTATTAGATAGATCTACAAAAAAATTGAGATGTGGTAAGATTACCAATGATACAATGCAACTATCCACCAGAGAAAACAAAAAGGAAGTCAAATAGGTTAATCTATTACACATTTTCCATGAATATGCATTTCTTCTATTAGAAGATTAGAATAAATATAAACATTAATTTAGAATATTCTATTAGATAATAAGAATAAATATAAACATTAAATTTTCTGACTTGTCTCCCCTTAATTGGCTAAGAAAATGTAACAAAATATATTTTGTATTTGTGAATAAGACATTATGTAATGTGATTTCTTCCTTTTGATGTATCAAAATATTGATTTACTTTCCTTAACTTTAGTGTTTTTGTCTTGGGATGAACAAAAGTCTGAAATATAAATGAAATTAATATGATGACAAATTTTGGTCTTTTATCTCTAAAACTAATTTTGACATGAGTAAATCAGATTTTCAGGAGCCTCTTAGTCTTATCATAAATACTTTAATATATTTTTGAAATTTTGATTTCATTTCTTCTCATCAATTACATTTCTATTTCTGCAGAGCTCAAAGAAAATAACAGCAGCAGGATCCAGTGCAGATAGATACAGACTCCTCCTATCAGATGGACTACACAGTTATTCACGTAAATATGTGTATATTGCATATGAGTAAAATCACAAAATTATTTTCTTATCTTGTACAATTTCAAAAGGCTTTGTTAAAATTAGTTTGGAAGAAGTTGTATGTACAAAGTATAAGGTAGGGTTTGAAAGGTTCAGGCCTAAAATAAAATATTGTTTGTTTCCCCCATCCCGACCGACTCTGCAAAAACAGTGCTACTCATAAAATTTTATTGTCAAAACTAAGTCAAATATTATTTTCATTTCCAATATCCTGGCTTGCCGGATTGTACGATATTGTTCAACCTTTTTGGAAAAATAAAATTATTTTCCTACCTACCTACCAAAACCTGGCTCGACAAGGTCGGGAATGGGGAAACAAACAATATATTAATTTAGGCCTCATGCTTTCATCATTTAAATTAAGTTCGTTTAAAAGGAAGATGAAGAAGGCCTTTCTGAAGTATTTATAGAAAACTGAAATTTAATTCAGATTTTTAAAAAAATTATCTAAAAGTTTTGACCACCAAAATCTTACAAAGGATGAACTTTATTTTGGTATTTCACTATAGAAATAATAGTGGGGACCAACAGATCTTTTTGAAGGACCACCAGAGAAAAAAAGATTTTGAATAATCTGTTAATTGAGATTGTTTATGGTTTAAAAAATGTATGTTTAGTTTTCCATTTAGTTGTACATTTGTACATAGAGTATAATTGGTCAGAAAGGTATCAATGCCTTATATGAAGTACCAGAAACCAGTAAAACCAATAAAAAAGAAAATCCCAAAAATCAGCAGTCTGTAAATTCTTGAATTAGGACAAAAATGACACGAGTTCAAAAATTTTACACCTTTGCCAACATACACATTATACATTCATGTATACATATATATACATTACACACATGTATGTGAATACAGGCAATATTTTAATACCAAGACATGTAATCATTTTAGATGCCATGTTGGCCACACAACTGAACAACTTAATGGAGTCGGGGGAGATGGATAATTTAGCAGTGGTACAAGTTGACAAATATTTATGTAATACAATCCAGGGAGACAGGTATTATTTTGAATACTGTAAATTCAGAAATTAATGCGAGGTTTTTTATTGTGAAAAATGCAACAAAGTTGTAAACGCAATAATTTAAACTCTCATTTTGAAATATTTTATATGTTACTGCAAAAGTTTATGGTGAAGATTAAATTTTAATGCCAAATGTTCAGTCCTTACCTTAAATAGTAGAATATTGGCCTATATAGCTGTTAGGTAATTTCATTGGAACATTGACACATATATTGTAACAAAAGTTGCTAAATTTTAGGTGTTTAATAGCACAATTCTACTATTTAACATTTTTGCAGGTTTTACTGTTTTATAAAAACAGAAAAAGTCATTGTATTACATTCTTTTGGTGTTAGGTTATTGGTCAAATCATGGAACATTGGTTTAACTTCAATTGTGTTAAGTCAAAATAGTTGTTTTTGGATTTCCCGACTCAACAGACCAGAAAAATCATTTTTTGAGTTCTGCTAAATACACTTATTTTTTGTTTGGCTGGAGTGAGCAATGACCAGATGAAAAAGTAGATACTGAATTTTGGTCTTATGTAATCGCTTGTGATAAGATATTGTTCTTTATTTTGTAGACGTGTTTTGATACTCCTAGATCTTAATGTTTTAGCCAAAGGTAGTGATGTAGGAGTGAGGCTAGGAAACCCTCAGCAGTTTAAACCTGGTGAGGCAAGAAATGAAAGTAAGATTTGAGTTCAGAAAAAAACATTACAATATTTTAAGAACCAGGAGATGACAAAACAAGCTAATACCTGTATTGATGATGTCTTTGATTTTTCTAGGGTATGGTCCAGCAGTTAATTGCTACTGATCTTATATTGATACATACTAAAAAGGTCATCCATTGGTTGCCTTGGGATGTTTTCTGCTCTCTGGTTGGGTTGTTGTCTCTGATAAATTCCCTGCTCCCATTCTTTATTGTATATATTGCTTTCATCAAAGTTAACAGTAGTGTTTTTGGTTTGATGTAACATTGACTCATAACCAATATCTTATTATTTATATTTATTTAAGAAATGACTGTAAAAAAAAAAATTGTCTGAAGAAATAAAATCAAAAATGTGGTGCACACTGAATTTTTAAAGTGTGCACCACATTTTTATGATATTTTCGAATAGACAAAAAAAATATTACAGTCATTATAATTTAATTCTTAATTCCATTTTAAACCTGAGTAAATCATGAAAAAATGTTGATGCCATCAATGTCACATGACAAAATTATGTCTATGAGCTGATAAACTAAACAATACCAAGTCAGGAGCCTCTGGCCTTTGTTAGTCTTGTATTACTTAAATTTTAGTTTCTTGTGTACAATTTGGAAATTAGTATGGCGTTCATTATCACTGAACTAGTATATATTTGTTTAGGGGCCAGCTGAAGGACGCCTCTGGGTGCGAGAATTTCTCGCTACATTGAAGACCTGTTGGTGACCTTCTGCTGTTGTTTTTTCTATGGTCGGGTTGTTGTCTCTTTGACACATTCCCCATTTCCATTCTCAATTTTAATGTCAGGCAATCGGAAGACGCTTTACATCCAAAATTAAATTATATTAATGTATTGTAGATGCAGCACAACCCAATGGACAGCCTGTAGCACAAGCACAGTCCCCTGTTAAAAAAGAACAACCATCAAATACATCAAATGGTAAGCTATTAAACATGTTAACATTGTACTGGACCATCTGACTTCTATTATAAAATGTACAAAAAATGTTTATATTACTGAACAATTATGGAGGAAGAAGTCACATGTAAATGAGAAAGTTGATAAATTCATGTGATTTAAGGCAAGACGTAATATTTTACTTGTAAAGAGTTGTCCATAAAACATGCAGGTTATACGTGAAGTAAACAGAAGCCGCAGTAGCTGAATGTTTGATATAGATTCTACCACTGCATCGAGTGTGTGACGTCACAATAGGAATTTTGTAAGAAAATTTTACGTCATAATTGAATTTTGACCAATTAAAAGAACTGAGATCACAAAAACCACTTGTTGATTAAATAAGAATAACTAATAGGTAAAAAGTTAAATTTGATTAAGAATTAGAGAAAAATAGTTTATGCACTGTATCACTTGTGTCAACACTTCAAACCCTGCATGTGTGTTATACCCATTCTTCTTTGTCTAAGATTGACAGTTTGCCTGCTGAAGGTACATAGGTGGTGGTTTTCTCCTGGCACATCAAAAATGACCGCATGATATACCGGTAGTCAAAAGTGCTGAAACTTACATTACACCCCAATCAATTACTTAGTAAGCACATGGCTTTTCAGGTAACTCATGCTCTTATTGAGTGAAACAAAGTGATACTTTTACATAGTTTACTTTTTAAAGATTGTGTTTAGTTGGAGTAAAGGGAAACCACTGATGAAAGGTCAATGGATTTGTGTATGTAGTTGAAATATCATTTGCATAGAGATTTTTTGACCCTTCACCTTCAGTATAAATATATTTGTTTATTGACTTAAAATGTTAAAAGTTTTGCCATTATGATTTAAATTATTAATAGTTGCATTAGGCTAAGGGCTATTCCAGAAAAAAATGTATGGCAGGGTTGGAAGGCAGTTTTTGTCAGCACCCGCCACCCTGACAATTGTAATTGAGAATATAGTGCATTATAGTGTGAAAAGTTGCTCTGATACCCATCACCCATGTATTATCAATTTAATGTGCCTTCCAACCCCCCATACATTTTTTTCTGGAATAGCCTTAAAAAAAAATACACTTGCAAGAACTATCTCTATGTCATAGTTTTATGAACTAAATCCCCAGTTTTTATTATATTGAATGTGTATTGGTATTGTTTGTCAGTTACAAATTGCGAATTTATCTTTTGTTTTTTTAGGGCCCACTTCAGCGTACAATAGTAGACCTCCACAGAACACAGGCTCTAACTTCAGACAAGGTCTGTAACTTAACATGATAACATTTAAAAGTTTAGTCAAAGTATTCACAGATGCTTCTGGATACATCAAATCTCACAAATTTCTTACTTGTTAAGGAAATTTAAGATTTTGTATTCTTAAATTTTTTTAGATAATTGGAAAATAAGTGTAGTTTCAAATGTTAAAATAATATATCTGTATACTATGTTAGGGTCGTTAAATCTGGAACAGTCCGAAGTGATAATTTCTGTTTGTCAAAATATATGTTACAGGAAATATATGTGTTTCTTTGATTGGATATGTTATAAAAATATTTCTAAAATAAAAAAAAAAAATAACCCCTTATTAATGAATTTTAGGTAATAATCCACCAGCGAGTAATTATTCAATAAAAGCAGCCCCTGGAACCCCAGGAACACCAGGCAGTACAAGAGTTCATTCTATTGCCAGTCTGACGCCATACCAAAACAGGTTTGTACATCTACAAGAGTCCATTCTATTGCCAGTCTGACCCCATACCAAAACAGGTATCTACAGCTACATGCGGCAGTTTTGTTCATGAAAATGTTATAAAATCTTATGGAGAAGCAGATCTTGTAGAGAGTGCACAACAGTCTTATCGCCTCTTTCATTCAATAGATATTACACAATTTGAAAAAAATTTCAAAATTCAAAGTTGCCTTTTTGCATATTTTAAAGTTGTTTTTAATAAACCATTAGTTGATGTATGGTGTAGACACTTATGTCTCTACAACTTTGTGTTCATAGTTGTCTTTTTATGACCCACCTAAGATTAGTAGAGGGGCATTATGTTTTCTGATCTGTGCGTCTGTTCGTTTATCCTTCCGTTGGTCCATCTGATATACAGCAGTTAGTCATGTTAGTAAACAAAAGAACTAAATAGATGCTAAAAAAATCTATATAAATATTGTCTTCTTGCATCTTCTGATGGTCACCTGGATGCTCAAACAGGTACATTTGTACTTAAAGAAAAAAAAAGAATATTCTTAAATTTCTATGAATGAACGCATTGAAATCAACTGTCACATATATGAAACTTTATTACAGATGGCGTATCAGGGCTCGAGTAACACAAAAATCTGGCATCCGAACATGGAGTAATTCACGAGGAGAAGGAAGACTGTTTAGTGTTAATTTCTTGGACGAATCGGGAGAAATCCGAGCTACAGGGTTTAATGAGGCTATTGATAAATACTATGACATGTTAGAAGTCAACAAGGTATACACACATTTAGGTTTGAGAGATAAATGCATTTTGTGTTCTTGATCTTTGAACAATGAAGAGATGTTCTCCGTAAATGTTATGTAGAAATGTATTAGAATAAAAGTTTAAACATTTGAGGTTTTAGTAGAACTGTTATCAAATGTATTTATAGATTCAGAAATGTTTCCTGTTTTGCAAGTGTTTTTATTTAATGTCTAGAAAATGTAAGTTGTCGATTATGCCTTATTCAATAAGCTTGTCAGGGCTTTTATTGTTTATTTTTTTAATTGCAGGTTTATTTTGTTAGCAGAGGAACATTAAAAACAGCAAACAAACAATACAGTAATGTAAATAATGATTATGAAATGACATTTAATAATGATACAACAGTAGAAGTGTGTACTGATGATGTTGATTTACCCACAGTCAAATTTGAATTTACAAAAATAAACGAATTAGAAAGTAAAGCACCCGGCAATAATATTGGTAAGTTTAATGGAGTCTATTGAATCAAAGCAATAGGTAAAAAAACCAACTCATGATTGAATCAGTTTAATACATTAAACAGAATGAATATATTGAGAAGTCTTATATCATAAACATTTAGTCTTGCAAGTCAACTCCAATCTTAATTGACTAGGGTTGTCAGTTTCCCTAGAAGGTTGATGTTTTCTCAGGGGACTCAAGCTTCCTCCACCAATAAAAACTGGCTGCCAGGAAATAGCCCAAAAGTGGGGTTAAAACACCAACAATCAGTCAATCATTTAGTCATGCAAAGAAATGCTTAGTAATGCAAAATAATCTTATTCCAAATTTTAAAAGTCGCCAGGCATGTAATGGTAAACATGATATTAGCATACTTTTCATATACTAGTTCATTGTTCCAGCTAGAAATTGAAAGGGGCAGGGTGCCAATGGAGGCAAGGCACTTTTTTCAGATTATAGTAAAAGGCACTGCTCATTTTTTTGGGATACGATTGCTTTCAAGCAATCTGTAGACTTATACCGGTGGCTCAGAGCATTGCCCTCACGTTAATCGTTTTATTCTAAACATTAAGGAAAATCTCAGATTCTTATGATTGTCTTGCTTTAAAAGGTAAAAACAAACAAAGGGATTGAACTTTAACAACTTTCCTATAATGTTCTTTTCATAATCTTCATGTTTGATAATTCCCTTGACTTATATGCGTATTTTTAACAACACGGAAAATCAGTATTAAGCAGTATTTATATTTAGTGTTTTTATAAATTTAGAAACACGTTAGAGGGAATTCCCAGTTTTGATAAAATGCGAGAGTTCTCTGAATTCCGATAAATCTATTTCTGTCATATAAGAACTGAAGTGGAGTTTTTCTTATATTTTACCGTTATGAAACTGATATTTGAGATTGTACTTCCATAAAGAAATAGAAAACTATCTAGGTCGTTTAATAAACATTTAATATACGTTCTTGCTCCAGGTTTTTTTTGGAAATTATGCGCATGCGTATAGTTTTCTTGACTTCAAGGGTTTTTTCGATTGAATGGTTGCTCTGGATTCCCCACTCAATTAATTTATTTTTAACTCATGGGATCTTTTCTATGTATGTCTGCTATTGAAGGTTATTGTTGTTGCATAATTTTACATCATATGCATCATTTAAATTTAAATAAATACTAGAACACACCCGCGAAATCGCGGTCATTCAGAGCGTAGTTTAAAGTATGTAAAGTGTTGTTGGAAGAATTTTGTAAAATATTGAATGACTGGAGAATTTCAGCAAAAGTATCATAAGTCATAGGTCATTATTTCCAAAAATTCCCAATTTTTGGTTTTCTATCAATTTCAATATGAACATACATTTAGTATGTTATGAACATTTAAGTAAGGAGCCTGTAATTCAGTAGTTGCCGTTTGTTTATGTGTTACATATGCGTTTTTCGTTCATTTTTGTCGAGCCTTCGACTTTAGTCGAAAAAGCGAGACTAAGCGATCCTACATTCCGTCGGCGTTGTCGTCGGCGGCGTCCACAAATATTCACTCTGTGGTTAAAGTTTTTGAAATTTTAATAACTTTCTTAAACTATACTGAATTTCTACCAAACTTGGACAGAAGCTTGTTTATGATCATAAGAAAGTATCCAGAAGTAAATTTTGTAAAAATAAAATTCCATTTTTCCCGTATTTTACTTATAAATGGACTTAGTTTTTCTGCGAGGAAACATTACATTCACTCTGTGGTTAAAGTTTTTAAAATTTTAATAACTTTCATATACTATCCTTGATTTGTACCAAACTTGGACAGAAGCTTGTTTATGATCATAAGATAGTATCAAGAAGAAAATGTTGTAAAAATAAATTTCCACTTTTCCGTATTTTACTTATAAATGGACTTAGTTTTTCTGCGAGGAAACATTACATTCACTCTGTGGTTAAATTTTTTTAAATTTTAATAACTTTCATAAACTATCCTTGATTTGTACCAAACTTGGACAGAAGCTTGTTTATGATCATAAGATAGTATCAAGAAGAAAATTTTGTAAAAATAAATTTCCACTTTTCTGTATTTTACTTATAAGTGGACTTAGTTTTTTTGCCAGAAACAAAACATTCACTCTGTGGTTTAAGTTTTTAAAATTTTTATAATGTTCTTAAACTATCCTGGATTTCTACCAAACTTAGACAAAAGCTTGTTTCTGATCATAAGATATTATTCAGAAGTAAATTTTGTAAAAAAAAAATTCACTTTTTCCGTGTTTTACTTATAAATGGACTTAGTTTTTCTTCCAGTTAACATTACATACAGTCTGCAGTTAAAGTTTATAAAACATTTATTAGATTCATAAACTATCCTGGATTTTTTACCAAACTTGGAAGCTTCTTTCAATCAAAAGACAGTATCGAGAGGGAAATTTTTATTGATGTTTTTCCTCATTTTTGTTGAGTCTGCGATTAACAGCAAATGTAGGCGAGACACTGGGTTCCGTGGAACCCTTACAAATTTTTTTGTGCATAAATAAGGCCGCTAGTTTTCTGGTTTGAATTGTTTTATATTGTCAGTTCGGGGCCTTTTAAAGCTGAGTATGGAGTATGGGCTTTGCTCGTTGTTGAAGGTCGTACGGTGACCTATAGTTGTTAATTTCTGTGTCATATTGGTCTCTTGTGGAGAGTTGTCTCAACATGGCAATCATACCACATCTTTTTTTTTGTTTTCAATGAATTTTGTAAAAGATTTAATGACTGGAGAATTTTAGAAAAGGTATCAAAAGTTCACATGAATATTTTTAGCCCTTATCTAGAGTTGTCTCAACATGGCAATCATACCACATCTTCTTTTTTTTTTTTGTAATCAATGAATTTTGTAAAAGATTTAATGACTGGAGAATTTTAGAAAAGGTATCAAAAGTTCACATGAATATTTTTAACGCTTATCTGTATATTATGAACATTCATTACAGTAACTATATAAATATAGTGTATTTACTTTCAATTCTAAGTTTACTAATCGATTCATGGTGGTCATTGGTATAGTATACACACGTGAGTATACAGACTTTCTCTATTTAATAAACTCTGTGACCGCCGTAGATAGTAAATTCTAAGTTAACTAATCGATCCATGGTGGTCATTGATATGGTATACAGACTCTCTCTATTTAATAAACTCTGTGACCGCCGTAGATAGTAAACTTGAAAATGATAGCAGATAGAATTCTGAAAATACACTTTATTCTTTGTATATGTATGTTCAAAGTATACAGAAAAACGCAAACCGGAAATCTAATCTGACTTAAAATTTCGTCCAATGACGGGACAATATCCGGATGCCTTTTTCTCGTTTTTCTCCCAAAATAACTCAATCTGAATAATCATATGAATGGATGACAAATGCGACTATGCACTGTACCTATAGGACACAGAGGCGTGTTGATTAATTTATTGTGGAAAGAAGAGAAGCGACACCCAAAATGAGGTCTTCTCGTTTAATAGTATAGATAGTCCACATCGTAGAACACCCCTTCAGGCGAAATGGAGTCTTCCATATTATTGTTTCGAGTTGTCTCCCTTCCGGATGTAACTTCCGTGAATTCTGAATCAAAACAATACGTCGAGTATTAGCTCGTTCTGTCAATAAAGTGTATTATTTTAAAAACGATAGCAATTTAAACTGATAAATGTGTACGGAAAGAAGTCATGATCACTGACCGAAAGGAAATTAAATATTTTTAAAAGAGTTAGGAATGGGGTTCCTCCTAGAATTAACGTAGGAAAATAGGTGATAAGATACGAAGTGAAATACCTTCTCTCACTCTGAGTCTCAGTGACTGCTGTGGAAAGTAAACTTGGAATTGATAGTACAAAAATAAAACACAATAGGCCTAATTACATTGTTCATACACTTTTATCCGGGATTTGCTATTTTGTAACAATTTTACATGTGCAGTTGAATTAGTTTTGAAAATAATATTATCCAGCTACATGTAAACATGTGTCAATGAAACAACGGCAATCGTATCCCTCAGAGCAATCTGCTCTTTGATTTGTCTATGTTTCTGTGTGTATCTATCTTGGATTTTGATCACCAGTTCACATTGTACATCTTTTACTGTATATGTTGACAAAAAAGTCCCAAAGTTGTTGTTTTGATTATTTAATCTATAAAATTTGCATTAGAAGTCATTATGTTAGATTTCAGCATAACAATTAACTCTAAACCATAGCTTTAAAGATTCTTTTGAACTACAATAAAATTATTGATAAAAACATTCTAGTGTCAGCATATAGACCAGCATTGAATTCTTATTTGATTAATATGGTATCCCAAAGACATGCATTCTTATCTACAGAGTTTTTAAAAAATCTTAAATTTATTATCTTGGCAGGTTGATTTATTCATCTACTTTTCAAATGGCTTTAAAAGCCTTGATTATTATGTTACATTTAAAGGAGGAAGACAACCTATTTAATATAATATGTCTCTACATGAATAAAGGTATTATTATCAAAATAAATTTGCAATATATTTTTATACAACCACAAAAATTTAAAATTTTTTGGTCGTACATTGGTATCACGTTGGCGTCAGCGTCGTCGTCGTCCGAATACTTTTGGTTTTCGCACTATAACTTTAGTTTAAGTAAATAGATATCTATGAAATTTAAACACAAGGTTTATGAGCACAAAAGGAAGGTTGGGAATGATTTTGGGAGTTTTGGTCCCAACAGTTTAGGAATTAGGGGCCAAAAAGGGCCCAAATAAGCATTTTCTTGGTTTTCGCACTATAACTGTCGTTTAAGTAAATTGAAATCTATGAAATTTAAACACAAGGTTCATGACCACAAAAGGAAGGTTGGGATTGATTTTGGGAGTTTTGGTTCCAACTGTTTAGGAATTAGGGGCCAAAAAAGGGCCCAAATAAGCATTATTCTTGGTTTTCGCACAATAACTTTAGTATAAGTAAATAGAAATCAATGAAATTTAAACACAAGGTTTATGAACACAAAAGGAAGGTTTGGATTGATTTTGGGAGTTGAGATCCCAACAGTTCAGGAATTAGGGGCCAAAAAGGGACCAAAATAAGCATTTTTCTTGGTTTTCGCACCATAACTTTAGTTTAAGTACATAGAAATCTATGAAATTAAAACACAAGGTTTATGACCATAAAAGGAAGGTTGGGATTGATTTTGGGAGTTTTGGTCCCAACAGTTTAGGAATAAGGGGCCCAAAGGGTCCAAAATTAAACTTTGTTTGATTTCATCAAAAATTGAATAATTGGGGTTCTTTGATATGCCGAATCTAACTGTGTATGTAGATTCTTAAGTTTTGGTCCGGTTTTCAAATTGGCCTACATTAAAGTCCAAAGGGCCCAAAATTAAACTTAGTTTGATTTTAACTTAGTTTGATTTTAACAAAAATTGAATCCTTGGGGTTCTTTGATATGCTGAATCTAAAAATGTACTTAGATTTTTGATTATTGGCCCAGTTTTCAAGTTGGTCCAAATCGGGGTCCAAAATTAAACTTTGTTGAATTTCAACAAAAATTGAATAATTGGGATCTTTGATATGCCAAATCTAACTGTGTATGTAGATTCTTAATTTTTGGTCCTGTTTTCAAATTGGTCTACATTAAAGTCCAAAGGGTCCAAAATTAAACTAAGTTTGATTTTAACAAAAATTGAATTCTTGGGGTTCTTTGATATGCTGAATCTAAACATGTACTTAGATTTTTGATTATGGGCCCAGTTTTCAAGTTGGTCCAAATCAGGATCCAAAATTATTATATTAAGTATTGTGCAATAGCAAGAAATTTTCAATTGCACTGTATTCAGCAATAGCAAGAAATCTTCAATTGCACAGTATTGTGCAATAGCAAGAAATTTTCAATTGCACAGTATTGAGCAATAGCAAGAAATTTTCAATTGCACAGTATTGTACAATAGCAAGTATTTTCAATTGCACAGTATTGCGCAATAGCAAGAAATATTTAATTGCACAATATTGCGCAATAGCAAGAAATTTTCTATTGGAGTTATCTTTCTTTGTCCAGAATAGTAGTTGAATCAACTTAAATCATTGTTTTATACAATATACAATGTATATTCACTTTTACTACCAACTGATAAATTAAAACAATCTTTACCATTCAGTGATAACAAGTATATTTTTCACATTTTAATATTTTATGATGTATTTAAATGAGTAGTTATTGTTGCAAACTCCATTAGAAATTTGAATTGAGATCAGTTTTGGAAAAAGGGAAAGGGGGATGTGTAAAAAAAATGGGGTGGGTTAAATTTTTCTCATTTCAGATTTCATAATTAAAAAAAAAAATTCTTCAAACATTTTTTTGAGAGGATTAATATTCAACAGCATAGTGAATTGCTCAAAGGCAAAAAAACAAATTTTAAGTTTATTAGACCACATTCATTCTGTGTCAGAAACCTATGCTGTGTCAACTATTTAATCACAATCCAAATTTAGAGCTGAATCCAGCTTGAATGTTGTGTCCATATTTGCCCCCACCGTTCAGGGTTCAACCTCTGTGGTCGTATAAAGCTGCGCCCTGCAGAGCATCTGGTTTCTGTTTGTTAAAGAAATTTTTTATTCTTAAGGTAAAACTCTTATAGTCTGTATTTAATTTGTACTTTATTCCTATTTTAAATGATAGATGATATTTCAGGAGCACATTTTTGTAATAAGCTAAAACAGGGGAAGTAACTTCACAATTAATTTCCAACAGGTTTAAAATACGCAAATTTTTTATGACCAAAAATAGACATTGATTAACAACTGTCTGCTTGTTACTATACAAATCCTTGTGACAACAAAGTTCATTGTCGTGTTATTAACACTGTTGAAGATTTTTAATACACTGTAATTGAGTATAATGACATGATTAACCTCGTGTCAATCAGCAGCTGTGGATTAGAAATTAATTATACTAAAGGCAATTTTACAAACATTGCCAAAACAGCACAAGGTTTTTTTTTCAAAAGGGAGTCAGGGCACGACTGAGGGCACCTAGGGTGCGGTGCCCTTCTATTTTGGGCTAACGAGACCACTGTAGTCCATATACATAAAATGGAAATGGGGAATATGTCCAAGAGACAACAACCTGACCAAAGAGCAGAAGACCACCAATGGGTCTTCAACACAGCCAGAAAATTCCGCACCCGTATGTTATAATTGTAAGGGATCATAGATTTATTCTTACGAGGAAGCTACGTGCATGCTCTGAGGATGCTCTGAGCTTTTTAAGTAGACTTGATACTGCTTTCAAAGCATTGTACAGTAATATTGAAGAATTTCTCATCTATTCTATAGTTTTGTAAAATTAATGCAAGATTTGGTTAAATAGACCAGATGTTTACACAGGTGTTAATTGAGCTTCCTCTGTAATGCTTTACTTTCCTTATTATAGAAGTGGTGTAGATTTGATTGACATCTTAATGGATCATGATAATTATTGTCACATAAAATGATGAGAAGAGCCTACTTCAAAAGCTCTAAGCATCCTTTAAGCATGCTCAGAGCTTCCTTGTAAGAATAAATCTATGATCCCTAAGAAAATTGGTATAAAAATAAGGACATCATTTTTAATTTTCATTTTTCAGATCTAATTGGAGTGATTAGATCCTGTGGTGATGTTGGTACAGTGATCGGTAAGGCCAGTCAGAAGGAGATTACCAAAAGAGAGGTCCAACTTTGTGACCAATCAGGCATGGTTGTTAATCTGACATTGTGGGGAAATGATGTAAGTCATCAAGGTAGAAAGTTATCGTATAAAATTCTAGTGTTGCTTGTCACTTTCATAAAAAGGTTCTCAGTGGCTAAGTGTTTTAGGTTTAGGCAGCTAAACTATTGTATTATTAGCCTGTCTACAATGGGGTTATCAGTTTAAACCCCACACGTGGCCGGTGTGCTCTACTCTAAACTAGATTGATAAGGATTGTAAGTTTTCCATCTAAAAACCAGTTGTTCTGAGGGCACTCTGGCTCCGCCCACCAATAAAAGCTGTCTGCCATAAAAGAAAAACTTATTATTTCTGAAATTAGTCTTTAACACCTCTCAATCATTAATTTTCATAAAAGACGAGGTACAATAAGGCCTGTTTTTGGGCCCCCTATTTTCTCATTTTTCAAATTCTGTTTTTGAAATCTACTTATTATGTTAAAATATTCCCTGATACTTGAAGTTTGTTTGGATGAACTTCAAAATCACTTAATTTTATCAACTGAGTGAGGTCAGGGTGTAAACTTTCTGTTATTACTCAAATATTGTAACTATTATTCACTTTTTCAGGTGTTTCGTACAACAAATTTATTTTTTATGTGCCTGGGCTGACGTGACCCAGAATTTTTTTTATTCCAATGTCATTAGCACTGGTTTTGCTGTCTAAATATTTCTCTGGGTAAAGCACCCTATTAAATTTTAAGAAACGATAAAAAAATAATTTATTTGAAAAATGGGAAAATAGCGGGACCAAAAACGGGCCATATTGTACCTTGTCCTTTAATGACTTTGATATACACAAGAGTTTAAGTCCCTATACCTGTATGCTGGCATCAATTAATAAAAAAAAATGTTTTATTTTTTTTCAAATTGATACAACTTTTAAGCTTTGATCTAAATGATCTAATGGTCACAAAAGAATATCTGATTTATCAGCTCAAATACTTGTAGCCATTTAAAACTTAGCAACTACCATATGAGCAATTGGTGGTGGCAGCTATTCAACTATAGTACTGTTATTCTTTAATTTTAGATGTGTTCTTTATATTTCGATTATGAATTATAAGCATGCATGTATTCGTAGAAATATAATAATTTGTTATATTGCAGGCCCAGACATTTGATGGCTCTGGTTGTCCAGTATTAGCAGTAAAAGGAGCAAAGCTGTCAGATTTCGGTGGTAAGTTTAAAAATAAATTCCTTTTATAATCATATAAATATATTTATTGGATCAAATCAATGGAGATAAATACTACAAATTAAAAAACTTTTGCCCTATAGACTCTTTTGTATATCTACACAGCTTGATGAAAATTCGACTTTCCATCCAGAATGAAATAAGTATTTTTGAAATGTCTAGATTTTCTGAGAAAACAATTTACTCAGCCTTAATTAGTTCTTTGATGAAAGTCTCAAATTGTTGCCATTGTGAAACACCACTGACACTTTCTTAATTAAAACTTGCAGTTAATCTTTATTGTAGTCGGGTTGGAAAGGATAGTAGCACTGTCATTTAATGATAAATGTTTGGCAGTCAGCAGCAGGGGTTAAAAATTAGTCCATATCATTACAGGTCGTTCAGCATCAGTGTTGGCATCAAGTCAAATGTTGATAAACCCAGACATCAAAGAAGCTCACATATTAAGAGGATGGTATGACCGTGATGGACAGTCATCAGAGTTCCAGACTTACCGCAGTGAAGGTGGTGGCGCAGGAGGTGGAGGTAATGATACTTGTATGGGGTTGGTGTTTGGTCAATTGATTTGGCAGACAGGGAATGTACTGTTACTTGTAGGAAGTGTTTTCGGTCAATGGTTAGGCAGGCAGGGGAGGTAATTTAATTTAATATGATGGAGTGTTGGGTTAGTTATGAATACTTTTTAGAACTTAGTTTTATGAAGCGAACTTTGCAGCCAAGGTGATGTAATTTAGGGTCAATAGGGGTGTAAAATATGGCATAGATTATGCTGAACTCTATGTGGTGGGTAGCAAAACTTGAAAAGGAGAGGCTTATATATATATATAATTCCTCTTATATGGTAGTAAAATAAATATCTTGAAACATTTCCATTTTAGGTTCCTCTACAAACTGGAAATGTTTCAGTGAAATTAAGGCTGACAACAGTATTGGGCAAGGAGATAAAGCCGATTATTTCACCAGTAAAGGAACAGTTATATTCTTACGTAAAGAGAACTGTATGTATAGGGTAGGTATATCACCAGTAAAGGAACGGTTATATTCTTACGTAAAGAGAACTGTATGTATAGGGTAGGTATTTCACCAGTAAAGGAACGGTTATATTCTTACGTAAAGAGAACTGTATGTATAGGGTAGGTATTTCACCAGTAAAGGAACGGTCATATTCTTACGTAAAGAGAATTTTATGTATAGGGTAAGTATTCCCATTAAATAGGGGCAAAGGATAACAAAATGACATCCTAACTCTCTAGTCATAAATAAATAAACAATGCCATGGCAAAAAAATGAAAACTTAAAAAGACAAACTACTATTTTAAGAATAAAATAACAAGTGGCAGTGTTTTACGCAGGAGACAATTTCTTATCAAGGATAATATGGTGTACGATTTAAAAAGTTTCCTCTGTATTCAAAGTACGAAATTTGTGCTCAATACACTGAATCCAGTTTTTTGTTTTGTTGAGGGTGCTATAAACAGTTTCGTATAAAAAACTAGGGGTTATTCCTCGACTAAAAATAACCATGGAGGGAAACCCCTGTTTATTTTCTCAATTGGTGAAAAAGTATCATGTTTTTTGTATTTGATTGTAAAAATTAGTTAATTAGCTTTGAATTAAAACAGGTTGAATGATTGAAATAATTTTTAAAATTATATTAACTTTACATGTTTTGAGGGGAGACAACACTGTAAACAACCTGTTTTTTTGGCAGTGAAAATTGAAAACTTATTTGCAGCCACTGTAGCTCTTTTTGGAGCAGGAAACCGTACCCTGAAACAAGATTTTTTTGAAAGGCCAGGTAAAAACCTACAAATTTCATACAGTTTTGATTATGTAAAATGTGCATGGATCATGTCTTCATGGGTGTGCACATGACCTGGTTTCAAGTTTTTTTTGTTCAAATTAGACCTTTTTTCCCCCATGTTCATTGGATGGAATATTTTTAATATATTAAAAGTACACATTATTTTTATTTCATTATAAACTAGAGAACATTCTGATTCCAGTGATATCTAGTTTTATACAAGTATCTTTATTAATCAGTCCACCACTAAGGGTCACTTATGCATGGTCCCTCAAAATGTGACGTCATAGAAAAAAACTGTTGATTGCACCCTTAAAGGGACAAATATATATTATAGTGATGTTTTCGCATAGAAATGTGTACGCGAATGGAGTAAAACAATTCTGAAAAATATTGTACGGCACGTATACTTTAATTTAAAAGCATCAGTTTGGTATATTTAATGCAAATATTACAGATTTGTACATAGCAACCAGAAATAAGAAAACCAGACTCTGCGCAAATATTGAAGTTTTTTTCAACTTTTTGTGACGTCATGAAATTTTATTCAATCTCTCATATATTTGGAACCAAAAGTTGCACATGCAAAGTGTAGACTTTTTCTACTTTGACCTGTATTTCTGATCAGTGCGACATAAATTTTAATTCATTATAATATATATTTGGTACTTTTTAAAGTCATAAAGGTACAAGTGCCATTCCTAAGAAAAACACTATTTCCATATTTTTCTCAACTCAGCTATAACTTAGTTCACATAATACTAGGGACAAAATATATTTAAAGTAACTTTATTCATGCTTATTTCATAGTTTTTATTCTATTTATTCAAAAGAAACCCTATTTTATGATTTATTTTCTTTGTAAAACTGATGAAAATGAGATACAGGAAATGTTTGGAGTTTGCTGGTTAAACTGTTTGCCACTGGCCAATACGCCAGTACTACGCGACATGAAAAAAGAGCTGTATTTTCACTATTCGTGGTCACAATCCTTAATGTCAGACACTATTTTAATCGGTATAGTGTACAGATTCAGAAAAGCTAAGAAATTTTAATATATCGCATATAAAGTTTTGCCTTAAGGGTGCTATAAACAGTTTCGTATAAAAAACTAGGGGTTATTCCTCGACTAAAAATAACCATGGAGGGAAACCCCTGTTTATTTTCTCAATTGGTGAAAAAGTATCATGTTTTTTGTATTTGATTGTAAAAATTAGTTAATTAGCTTTGAATTAAAACAGGTTGAATGATTGAAATAATTTTTATGCCCCACCTACGATAGTAGAGGGGCATTATGTTTTCTGGTCTGTGCGTCCGTTCGTCCGTCCGTCTGTTCGTTCGTTCGTTCGTCCGTCTGTCCCGCTTCAGGTTAAAGTTTTTGGTCAAGGTAGTTTTTGATGAAGTTGAAGTCCAATCAACTTGAAACTTAGTATACATGTGCCCTATGATATGATCTTTCTAATTTAAATGCCAAATTATAGTTTTGACCCCAATTTTACGGTTCACTGAACATAGAAAATGATAGTGCAAATTTCAGGTTAAAGTTTTTGGTCAAGGTAGTTTTTGATGAAGTTGAAGTCCAATCAACTTGAAACTTAGTATACATGTGCCCTATGATATGATCTTTCTAATTTAAATGCCAAATTATAGTTTTGACCCCAATTTTACGGTTCACTGAACATAGAAAATGATAGTGCAAATTTCAGGTTAAAGTTTTTGGTCAAGGTAGTTTTTGATAAAGTAGAGGTCCAATCAACTTGAAACTTAGTATACATGTTCCCTTTGATAAGATCATTCTAATTTTAATGCCAAATTAGAGAATTTATTCCAATTTCACGTTCCACTAAACATAGAAAATGATAGTGCGAGTGGGGCATCCGTGTACTGTGGACACATTCTTGTTAAAATTATATTAACTTTACATGTTTTGAGGGGAGACAACACTGTAAACTACCTGTTTTTTTGGCAGTGAAAATTGAAAACTTATTTGCAGCCACTGTAGCTCTTTTTGGAGCAGGAAACCGTACCCTGAAACAAGATTTTTTTGAAAGGCCAGGTAAAAACCTACAAATTTCATACAGTTTTGATTATGTAAAATGTGCATGGATCATGTCTTCATGGGTGTGCACATGACCTGGTTTCAAGTTTTTTTTGTTCAAATTAGACCTTTTTTCCCCCATGTTCATTGGATGGAATATTTTTAATATATTAAAAGTACACATTATTTTTATTTCATTATAAACTAGAGAACATTCTGATTCCAGTGATATCTAGTTTTATACAAGTATCTTTATTAATCAGTCCACCACTAAGGGTCACTTATGCATGGTCCCTCAAAATGTGACGTCATAGAAAAAAACTGTTGATTGCACCCTGAGTAGGTCTGGAGTTTGAAAGTAGTAGGTTATTTTTGTTGACACTTTAAAGTTTTTAGCTGTTGGTCTAGATTTTATGTCTTACAAGGATAGTTGGTATTAAACATTTACTAGAAGAATTTTTTTTTGCAATTTTTTGTTTTTTTGAAACATGTTCAGAACAGGCAACATTATTTCGATAAGATATAAACTGCAGTTTAAATAAAAATTGTGCAAATTAAGAGACCCATATTTAATTTGAGCTCATTTTATTCTCATACTGGACTGCTGTTGATGCAATTTTCAGCAATAGTGCTTTATTAATGTTCATTTTTCCCAACCATACCTTAATATGAAATAATTCAAACTACTCTTCTAATCTTTCCATGAGTGATTTCCATCACTTTGATTTATGACCTCTTAGCAAGGATAAAAGTAAACATGTTTCAGGAAATTGCATTTACCCATAAAATCCATTTTGTACTTGATAAATCAATATAAGTTTAATCAGTAGCTGTTAAAAATGTTACTATAGTCCACCATTATTCACTCTGGTTAAAGTTTTTATAACTTTCTTAAACTAACCTGGATTTCTACCAAACTTGGACAGAAATTTGTTTATCATCATAAGATAGTATCCAGAAGTAAATTTTGTAAAAAAAAATCCTGTTTATCCATATTTTACTTATAAATGGACTTAGTTTTTCTGCCAGTGAACATTACATTCACTCTGGTTAAATTTCTTAAGATTTTCTGGATTTGTACGAAACATGCCAAACTTGGACAGAAGCTTGTTTATGATCAAAAGCTAGTATTTAGAAGGAAATTTTGTAAAAATGTATTTCCTGTTTATCCGTTTATTACTTATAAATGTACTTAGTTTTTCTTCCAGTTAACATTACATACAGTCTGTAGTTTTAGTTTTTGAAACATTTATCACCATCCTGAATTTTTACCGAACTTGGACAGAAGCTTCTTACGATCAAAAGATATTTTCTAGAGGAAAATATTAAATATTAAATGATTTTTCCCCATAGACAACAACAAAAGAAGGCAAGACACTAGGTTCAGCGGAACAAATTTTTAAATGTAATTGTAGGTTTGTTGCAATATTTTTCTATGTTATTTAATATTTTATCAATATGATTGTAGGCTTGCCCCAAAGAAGCTTGTAATAAGAAACTCATTGACCAAGGAAATGGTATGTTTAGATGTGAAAAATGTAATCATGAAGTGCCAAACTTCAAATGGAGAATGATTCTATCTGTAAGTATTTATTTCTGATCTCAATTACTGTGGATTGTATGACCATGTTTTATTATTATACCCCTGCTTTAAAAAAGGGGGGTATACTGTTTTACCTCTGTCTGTCCATCCATCCATCCATCCTTCCTTCCGTCAGTCCATCCCATGAACATTTTACGTCGCATTTTTCTCAGGAACTACAATACAAGGATTTCTGAAATTTGGTTTCTAGGTTTATATAAGTCAGCTATACCGTGTGATGCGTTTTCAGATTCATCAATCAAGAACTTCCTGTTTACCGAACACTTGTATGATTTTACACATGATACACAGCTACTTTTGCATAGGTACTATTTCTGTACTAAAAAATTGTAGTACTGGAAATCTACTTTTGATATTCTGTAGTATTTTGTTTCTCTAAAATTATTGTAATATTTAGGTACCTGTATTTTACAGTACTTTATTTGTACTTAAAATTTAGGTACTACAGATTTTTGGCTACCACCGTTACATTTTCAGCATTTTGAATGTTTTTCTATTTCAAATCTCTTTAAAAAATGATTTTCAAACATGGAATATTGTATTATTTCTGTACCAAAATATTTAGTACAAATCAAGTACTGTAAAATACAAGTACCTAAATTTTACAATAGTTTTAAAGTAAAGAAATAGTACTATATATTAAAAGTAAATTTCCAGTACTGCATTTTTATGCCCCACCTACGATAGTAGAGGGGCATTATGTTTTCTGGTCTGTGCGTCCGTCCTTCCGTCCGTTCGTTCAGGTTATAGTTTTTGGTCAAGGTAGTTTTTGATGAAGTTGAAGCCCAATCAGCTTGAAACTTAGTACACATGTGTCCTATGATATGATCTTTCTAATTTTAATGCCAAATTAGAGTTTTAACCCCAATTTCAGGGTTCACTGAACATAGAAAATGAAAGTGCAAATTTCAGGTTAAAGTTTTTGGTCAAGGTAGTTTTTGATAAAGTTGAAATCCAATCAACTTGAAACTTAGTATACATGTTCCCTATGATATGATCTTTCTAATTTTAATGCCAAATTAGAGTGCTAACCCTAATTTCATGGTTCACTGAACATAGAAAAATGATAGTGCAAATTTCAGGTTAAAGTTTTTGGTCAAGGTAGTTTTTGATGAAGTTGAAGTCCAATCAACTTGAAACTTAGTATACATGTTCCCTATGATATGATCTTTCTAATTTAAATGCCAAATTAGAGTTTTAACCCAATTTCACGGTTCACTGAACATAGAAAATGATAGTGCAAATTTCAGGTTAAAGTTTTTGGTCAAGGTAGTTTTTGATGAAGTTGAAGTCCAATCAACTTGAAACTTAGTATACATGTTCCCTATGATATGATCTTTCTAATTTAAATGCCAAATTATAGTTTTTACCCCAATTTCAGGGTCCACTAAACATAGAAAATGATAGTTGCGAGTGGGGCATCCGTGTACTATGGACACATTCTTGTTTTAGTACAGAAATAGTACCTATGCAAAAGTAGCTGTGTAGCCAAGTTGAAAATTTTCGTAACATTTTTTTTAGGAACTACAATACAAGGATTTCTGAAATTTAGTTTCAGGGTTTATATAAGTCAGCTATACCGTGTGAAGCGTTTTCAGATTGATTACTCCACAACTTCCTGTTTACCAAACTCTTGCATATTTTTACACTTTTAATATTATCCACTTGCAGCGGGGGTATTATCAGTGAGCAGTAGCTCGCAGTTTCACTTGTTTTATCTGCATATTGATATAAGAAGGTGCAAGTGGATTTTTCCTTTTATGGATGTGAGTTACATCATGCACTCTGGATCACTATGCCATTACAAAAAAATGCAATAAAATGGGGAGAAAATATTTCCCAGGTTTTTACCTTCAGATCAGGTAGAACAAAAATAGATTTCATGCCAACCATGGGACCAGCAACATGACAGCATAATTTCAAGTGTTTTGTACCTTTCTAATTATTTACTGTAAATTAAGAAATTATTGTGATGTTTTTAGCTCACCTGACCTGAAAGGTCAAGTGAGCTTTTCTCATCACTTGACGTCCGTCCTCCGTCGTCCGTAAACTTTTACAAAAATCTTCTCCTCTGAAACTACTGGGCCAAATTTAGCCACAATCATCCTTCAGTCCTAGATCCATGCACAAGAAAGTGAAAATTTCATATCTTCTCTCAATTATAAAATAGTTAAGTAGTGCTATAAATCTGTCATTTCATACTGATAAGGCAACCGATAATATAACTTAACTAACAGATGTTTTAATCACAAAATTGTAAAACTTTGAAGGTTTTAGGAAAATGCACAGGCACATTTGGGGTTGACCCTCCCCCTTTTTTTTTAAAATCTAATAAAAAATAAATTTGGAAATATTCTTTGATGTATCCTGCCTTTCAAGATTTATTTGAAAGCTAATTATTTTTATTTTTGTTTTTTAAATTATTTTAATCTTGCAATGTATTGCTAAAATTAAATTTTGTAAAAAAATCTAAATCACATATATAATGGAAAAAAAGATACTTTTTTTGATTGGTATTGTGTATTTCATTTTTATCCCTTCTTGCAACAATTGTCACCTATAGATTGAGAGAGAAACCATGTTGTGTCTGTAAACTAACAAAATATAATAGATGTGACAGTTTTAATTTGAAAAAATGGTGTTTTCTAAGTGGTGCAGGAGATAAGTTCACTATTTATTCATCATCATTTTGATGCAAATTCTTGGGCTTAGATCATAGACTGCCTTGGGGTATCTAGTTTAAAAAATGTGTCCGATGACCTGGCCATCAAACCAAGATGGCCGCCATGGCTAAAAATAGAACACAGGGGTAAAATGTATATTTTGGTTTATATCTTTAAAACCAAAGCATTTAGAGCAAATCTGACGGGGTGACAGTGTTGATCAGGTCAAGATCTATCTGCCCTGAAATTTTCAGACAAATCAGACAACCTGTTGTTGGGTTGCTGCCCCTGAATTGGTAATTTTAAGGAAATTTTGCAGTTTTTAGCTCACCTGGCCCGAAGGGCCAAGTGAGCTTTTCTCATCACTTGGCGTCCGTCGTCCGTCGTCGTCCGTCGTCGTCCGTCGTCGTCCGTCGTCGTCGTCGTCGTCCGTCGTCGTTAACTTTTACAAAAATCTTCTCCTCTGAAACTACTGGGCCAAATCAAACCAAACTTGGCCACAATCATCATTGGGGTATCTAGTTTAAAAAATGTGTGGCGTGACCCGGTCAACCAACCAAGATGGCCGCCACGGCTAAAAATAGAACATAGGGGTAAAATGCAGTTTTTGGCTTATAACTCAAAAACCAAAGCATTTAGAGCAAATCTGACATGGGGTAAAAATGTTTATCAGGTCAAGATCTATCTGCCCTGAAATTTTCAGATGAATCGGTCAATCGGTTGTTGGGTTGCTGCCCCTGAATTGGTAATTTTGAAGAAATTTTGCTGTTTTTGGTTATTATCTTGAATATTATTATAGTTAGAGATAAACTGTAAACAGCAATAATGTTCAGCAAAGTAAGATCTACAAATAAGTCAACATGACCAAAATGGTCAGTTGACCCGTTTAGGAGTTATTGCCCTTTATAATCAATTTTTAACCATTTTTCGTTAATTAAAGTAATCTTTTACAAAAATCTTCTCCTCTGAAACTACTTGGCCAAATTAATCCAAACTTGGCCACAATCATCTTTGGGGTATCTAGTTTAAAAAATGTGTGGCGTGACCTGGTCAACCAACCAAGATGGCCGCCACGGCTAAAAATAGAACAAAGGGGTAAAATGCAGTTTTTGGCTTATAACTCAAAAACCAAAGCATTTTGAGGAAATCTGACATGGGATAAAAATGTTTATCAGGTCAAGATCTATCTGCCCTAAAATTTTCAGATGAATCGGTCAATCGGTTGTTGGGTTGCTGCCCCTGAATTGGTAATTTTGAGGAAATTTTGCTGTTTTTGGTTATTATCTTGAATATTATTATAGATAGAGATAAACTGTAAACAGCAATAATGTTCAGCAAAGTAAGATCTACAAATAAGTCAACATGACCAAAATGGTCAGTTGACCCGTTTAGGAGTTATTGCCCTTTATAGTCAATTTTTAACCATTTTTCGTAAATTAAAGTAATCTTTTACAAAAATCTTCTCCTCTGAAACTACTTGGCCAAATTAATCCAAACTTGGCCACAATCATCTTTGGGGTATCTAGTTTAAAAAATGTGTGGCGTGACCTGGTCAACCAACCAAGATGGCCGCCACCGCTAAAAATAGAATATAGGGGTAAAATGCAGTTTTTGGCTTATAACTCAAAAACCAAAGCATTTTGAGGAAATCTGACAGGGGATAAAAATGTTTATCAGGTCAAGAACTATCTGCCCTGAAATTTTCAGATGAATCGGTCAATCGGTTGTTGGGTTGCTGCCCCTGAATTGGTAATTTTGAAGAAATTTTGCTGTTTTTGGTTATTATCTTGAATATTATTATAGTTAGAGATAAACTGTAAACAGCAATAATGTTCAGCAAAGTAAGATCTACAAATAAGTCAACATGACCTAAATGGTCAATTGACCCCTTAAGGAGTTATTGCCCTTTATAGTCAATTTTTAACAATTTTCATTAATTTGGTAAATTTATGTAAATTTTTACCAAATATAGTTCTCTGTTACTAATGGGCAAAGTTCATGATAGATATAATTGTAAGAAGCAAAATCGTTCAGTAAAGTAAGAACTTCAAACACATCACCATCACCAAAATACAATTTTGTCATGAATCCATTTGTGTCCTTTGTTTAATATGCACATAGACCAAGGTGAGCGACACAGGCTCTTTAGAGCCTCTAGTTGGTTATTATCTTGAATACTATTATAGATAGGGATAAACTGTAAACACCAATAATGTTCAGCAAAATAAGACCTACAAATAAGTCAACATGACCAAAATTGTCAGTTAACCGCTTAAGGAGTTATTGCCCTTTATAGTCAATTTTAACAACTTTTTTGTCATTTTTTGTAACTTGTACAAAAATCTTCTTCTCTGAAACTACTGGGCCAAATTTAAACTAACTTGGCCACAATCATAATTGTGGTATATAGTTTAAAAAAATGTGTCCGATGACCCCGCCTACCAAATAAAATGGCCAACATGGCTAAAATTAGAACATAGTGGTAACATGCAGTTTTTATACGACCGCAAAATTTGAAAAATTTTCGTCGTATATTGCTATCACGTTGGCGTCGTCGTCCGAATACTTTTAGTTTTCGCACTCTAACTTTAGTAAAAGTGAATAGAAATCTATGAAATTTTAACACAAGGTTTATGACCACAAAAGGAAGGTTGGGATTGATTTTGGGAGTTTTGGTCCCAACATTTTAGGAATAAGGGGCCAAAAAGGGCCCAAATAAGCATTTTCTTGGTTTTCGCACTATAACTTTAGTTTAAGTTAATAGAAATCTATGAAATTTTGACACAAGGTTTATGACCACAAAAGAAAGGTTGGGATTGATTTTGGGAGTTTTGGTTCCAATAGTTTAGGAATTAGGGGCCAAAAAAGGGCCCAAATAAGCATTATTCTTGGTTTTCGCACAATAACTTTAGTTTAAGTAAATAGAAATCTATGAAATTTAAACACAAGGTTTATGACCATAAAAGGAAGGTTGGTATTGATTTTGGGAGTTTTGGTCCCAACAGTTTAGGAATAAAGGGCCCAAAGGGTCCAAATTAAACTTTGTTTGATTTCATCAAAAATTGAATAATTGGGGTTCATTGGTATGCCGAATCTAACTGTGTATGCAGATTCTTAATTTTTGGTCCCGTTTTCAAATTGGTCTACATTAAGGTCCAAAGGGTCCAAAATTAAACTTAGTTTGATTTTAACAAAAATTGAATCCTGGGGGTTGTTTGATATGCTGAATTTAGAAATGTACTTAGATTTTTAATTATTGGCCTAGTTTTCAAGTTGGTCCAAATGGGGGTCCAAAATTAAACTTTGTTCATCAAAAATTGAATAAATGGGTTCTTTGATATGCCAAATCTAACTGTGTATGTAGATTCTTAATTTTTGGTCCAGTTTTCAAATTGGTCTACATTAAGGTCCAAAGGGTCCAAAATTAAACTAAGTTTGATTTTAACAAAAATTAAATTCTTGGGCTTATTTGATATGCTTTATCTAAATATGTACTTTGATTTTTGATTATGGGCCCAGTTTTCAAGTTGGTCCAAATCAGGATTCCAAATCAAGTATTGTGCAATAGCAAGAAATTTTCAATTGCACAGTATTGCACAATAGCAAGAAATATCTAATTGCACAATATTGTGCAATAGCAATTAATTTTCAATTGGAGTTATCTTTCTTTGTATAGAATAGAAGTTGATAATATATGTTGGAAATTTGCCAGACATGACTATGATGTCATTTTCTATTTTTATTTGCCAATAACTTTATGTAAATAACTTCATTGGAAATTTGCCAATATAAAATGTTGCTGATGAAGCTTTTTTTCCTTATCTTATCTAAAATGTTTTTAGATAATGTATGTTGGACATTTGCCAGACATGACTATGATGTCATTTTCTATTTTTATTTGCCAATAACTTTATGTAAATAACTTCATTGGAAATTTGCCAATATAAAATGTTACTGATGAAGTTTTTTTTATTGTTTTATACAATAAACAATGTAGTTGCAAACTCCATTAGAAATTTGAATTGATATCAGTTTTGGAAAAAGGGAAACGGGGATGTGAAAAAAGGGGGGGGGGTTTAGATTTTTCTCATTTCAGATTTCATAAATAAAAAGAAAATTTCTTCAAACATTTTTTTGAGAGGATTAATATTCAACAGCATAGGGAATTGCTCAAAGGCAAAAAAAACTTTTAAGTTCATTAGACCACATTCATTCTGTGTCGGAAACCTATGCTGTGTCAACTATTTAATTTTAGATTTAAAAAGTTTGAAGAAGAAATCTTTAATTGATTTGTAAAATCTTTGACATGGTGTAAAAAAAAACCCATGTGATGTCAAAAATTTGATCACAATCCAAATTCAGAGCTGTATCACGCTTGAATGTTTTGTCCATACTTGCCCCAACTGTTCAGGGTTCGACCTCTGCGGTCGTATAAAGCTGTGCCCTGCGGAGCACCTGGTTGTAACTTGAACAAATATCTTCTTTTGTAAAACTATGGGCCAAATTTAACAAAACTTGGCCACAATCATTACTAGGGTATCTTTTAAAAAAGTGTCTAATGACCCCCGCCTACCAACCAAGATGGCCGACATCAGTAAAGATGGTAACAGTTGAGCGACACAGGCTCTTCAGGCTCTTAAGAGCATCTAGTTAATATTGCGAAAAATACAACAGGGTTCTAAATGAAATAATTTAAACTTGTATTTTTAAATTTTTTATATGAATTAAACAGGATTTTTCTCATTATCGCAAAATCAAATCGCATTTTAGTCTATCATGACAAAATCGCAATAATAAATGTACACAATAATTTTTGAATTTACAGTAGATCAGAAATAGATATAATCCCAATTATGCCACCAACAACATGACATAATTTCCAAAAGAAGGAATATGGATGTTTTATTGCATTGGAAAATTAACCTTTGTTTTTAAAGATCAAATACATATTGTATATACATTTGTTTCAGTTTTGATTTTCACCATTGTATAGAACATTTACTCTAAAGTGAAATTTGCTCATGCTTTTTGTCTTATCTGGTGCATATTTTGTTTAATATTGTAGGCAAATCTGGCTGACTTCTCTGACAACCAGTGGGTGACTTGTTTCCAGGAATCAGCAGAACTTGTACTAGGAAAATCAGCTGATGAGTTAGGGGATCTTAAAGATTCAGTAAGTTTGCAATTTATCGATTGATTGTTGGATATCTAATATCCAGTGGCAAATATTTCATGCATGTTCAGGATCAAATCAACAATAGATACATTATGTTGGGATAAAGGTTTGTGGAATTCCACTGCCACAAAAAAATGGGTTATAATACTGTAAAGACAGAAATTATTGTGAAAAATGTCGCAGATTTGTAAAGGCAATAATTTAAACTCTCATTTTGAAATATGAATTTAACAGGATTTTTTTTTCTATATTGTAAAATTAAAGTTTGCATTTTAAGTCTAAAATAGCAAAATGGCAATAATTTTTGAATTTACAGTTTATTGCATAGGTGCAGAAATTATGGCTTGCAACAGGTCACAATGACCCCTCAAAGTGTTGTTGTAATGGTTCTAAACGTGCAGAGAGAATGGCAAGCTCTCTACACATGGAATCAGATGTAACATCCCCATTCTGACCAGACTTCTGCAATTCATATAAACAAAGGAAGAAAGTAAATAAACTCAGAACAATTCAAGTAAAACTTCAAGATATTTATAGGATCTGTTGGCACTGTATCTTTATTCTGAAGACGATTTACACAGCAATGGTATTAAATGTCCTTTCTGAAAATAAATTTATGAATAATTTATTATATATGTACAACTACAAGGCTTTAGAAAATTTCAAAATGTATTTTACAGTCTACATGTTGCCTAATTTTCCCCATTTGATGTGATGGATGGATAGATTTGATAATTTGGTTGTTATCTGTTTCATAATGACTAGATAATAAAATAGATTTCCAGGATTACAAAGTTATGTAAAAGTCAAAAAAGTTGTAAAATGAGAAAAGATAGTGAATTAAAGTTGTGGTTGTAAATTATTTTCACTGCATTCAATATGACGTAGGATGTTTATGATGGAATTCAACATTATTCATGAAAAAAGACCATATTGGTAAATAACTTATGAACTAAATTAAGGAAGACAAGTGAAAAATGTACACAAGAGTGTTAAACTGTACATATGCTTACTAATTCATTACCCTTGAAAGATGGAAACTTTAGAAATATTCAGTTCTTAGAAAGCATATTGACATACGTTTTGCTGGCTACTCTTAAGTCAGTTTCTTTTTTAGTAAACTTTGGAATAGACAATAAAATTACCAATCTTGAGGGTATATGTATTGTAGTTATTAAATTACAAACTGACAAGTATAAAAGTTGACTCTGTTTGCCTGCCGTGATGTGTAATGTTAAAGATAATCAATTCTTGTTTATTTAGTCAGTCCAGTATTCTCATTATAGGAATTTATGATCATTACTTCATTGTTGGGACTAATTGAGTTTTTATTTTCAGAATGAGGCTGCATATGACCAGGTATTTCAAGATGCAATGTTCAAATCTTATATTTTCCGATTGCGAGCAAAGATTGAAACATATAATGTAAGTATTTACATGGATATTTTATATTTTAAAATGACACTCAAGTCCAAATAAACAAGAAGTGTCAGTTTTTCTATAGAAGGTTAGTGGTTTTCTCCAGCGTCCTCCAGCAATAAAAACTTGCTGCCAAGAAATAGCCCCAAAATGGCGCTTAAAAGTGGTGTTAAAACATTAACAATCAATTATATTACAATGTTGAATGTTCGGAAGCCTTTAAAATTTACAGGGTTCTTTTAAACCAGTAAAAGTTGCATCTTTTAGAACAAAATATGTAGCAGTGATCCAAATATATGTTTACACATGTCTTACATAGAAGAAATAGGTATCGTTGCAAATCTTCTTTTCAATATTGCCTAGTTTTAACTTTAATGTCTTTTAATAAAAAAAACTTAAGAAATTAATTATACTGCAAATTGTGTAGGTGTTAAATTACCCTATCAAATCGAATTAAGAAAGAAAAATTAATTGTCCATATTTGTACTTGTTAGTAGCAGTATTAGTATGCTTTCCAATACATTGATAAAGAGATGAAAGAAATAACCTAATCTAGTACTATGGATTCATTATTATTTGTTGGATACCAATTTTCTGGGATTTTGTGGGTACAGGTAAACAAGAATTTAAATGTTCAAGGAATTACAAATTTTCTATTAGATTGTATGCAGACTTGGGCAAAACCATTAATTCAAGTATCCACGAAAATAAATGAATGAATCCACAGTATAAGTTATATGGTTCGCTACTGACCCCATACGGATCCATAGAGGGTTAGTAAAATCCATAGGGGGTGAGGCCGGAGGCTGAGTCCCCTATGAATTTTATTCACCCTCTATGGATCCCTAGGGGGTCAGTAGTTAACCGTATAACGAATTTATCGGACGCTGGTCTTTTTCTGTGGCGTTTTGTTGAAAAATAAACAATGAAACACAACAACATTAATAGATGACGTCGCCATTAACGGGTCATGAACCCCATACGGTCTCATAGGGGGTCACCACGTGACGGCATTTAACCAATCACAACGTGATAATTCATCTGTGGTCCGATAATATTAGATTGTTTGTCAGTTATTCCAATACTTCAATAGATATTTCTTATTTGCAGGATGAAAGCCGACTAAAGACAATATGTATGAACGCTACACCTGTGGACTGGGCAGAACAAAGCAGACGATTGATAGAAGAAATTGAGAAATTACAGGCATCATGAAATATATGTCCTGCTTTAGACTAAAAGAACTATTAAGTTATTTCTGGACAGATGGATGTCAGTTTTAAATGTACATTGTAGATATTGATATATGATAAAACTTATTGATCAAGTATTCAGCATGATTGGTTAGCATCATAATAACATAAAACATTCTTATAGATTACTTTTGAATTAAGAAAATGTATTAATGCAAATCTTACAAGAGCAGCTTACTAGTTTGAAGCTTTGTGTGATACAACTAAAGCATTTAGAAATCTGATGTGAATTTCCAAAAATTAATCTTGTCTGATAATTTATTTATTTCACATTTTGGGGTCAATTTCTACTATTGCACACAATATGTGCTTTTTTAAATAATGTTAGAAAATCTTAAAAAGTACTGTAATTTCAGAAATTTTTTGCTTTTTTTTTGTTCAAATTTGAAATAAACATGTTTCACAAAAACAAGTATTTGCATTTAAAATTTTGATAGTGTTTTTGTATACAACATTATCTGAAATTTCTATAATCATGATAATAAATCTTCCATTTCTGTCAACTCGTCAAAATTGGCTACAATAAATTTACGGTAATTTTTCTTAAGCTTAATCATTATTGGACAAACACTGAAGTAAGAATATATATTTTAAGTGCTGTTAATTTATATTTGTGCTATACAAAATGCTGTAAACTTATGTTGTTTAAAGGTGCAGATGGCAAATGGGTTGGTTTTTTTTTTAAATATTTTTTTGGACCGTGTATAACAGCATACTTTTGTGACTTAAGTACCATAGATGAAAATGAAGAAAACCAATTTCTGTTGGATTTTGTTTTAAGATATAGCTGTGTATTACCATTAACTTCAAGAATATGTTGGCTGTATATGTCTTCAAAGTAGTCATGTCTATGTTACACAATTTACCGATCTGAGCAATAACATGAATAAGTCCCGAAACTACTCAGAGATCTCATCCATATTTTTTTCATTTCAGGAAGGATTTGAATTAAGTTATTGTTCAATTCACTTAAATGCTTCAGAATTTAAAAGAATTACTAAAACAATCTTGATATGATCAAATTATTAAAAGTAGATGAAGATTGAAAAATTATAAATTTGATGATTGGATAAATCTCTACGATCTTTATGTAAAACTGTACGGGAAAATGGCTCAATTTTAAAAATTAAGAGAGCATAGAAATTGATGAGAACGTCTGTGAATTATGTTATACACCAGATAAATCATGTCATACTTTTTATTTGAGATGGTATGTAGTTACTATTATAGACATTATTTTTGTGACTTCATTGAATAAAAATCATAAAAATTCAACATATTTTTATTTGCATCTGTCTTATGCCAGGAACATATCGTTAAGTGGTCGTCGTTTGTTGATCTGGTTCACAAGTGTTTCTCGTTTAATGTATAGATTAGACTGTTGATCTTCCTGTTTGAATGGTTTAACAGTTACCAGTTATAAGGCCTTATATAGCTTGCTGGTTGGTGTTAACTAAAGCTCTGCATGAAGTTCGTACTAACCCCTATGATGGTTTACTTTTTACGAAATTATAAATGGGATGGAAAGAAATTTCACAGGCACTCAAACTACAAGATTAATGCAAAATGAATAATAAACTATTTCTTGATAGAACACATCTCTAATGAGATATGAATTAAATTAACATCACGTGCAGGCAGTCGGGATTCTACTTCGTCAAAATTATCCCCCCATTACGCCAGTTCATTTTCACAATCGTAGAAATAGAAGCCATTGTAGGTATGATGCGCTGCCAATTTTGCTCTTGAAAACCGATAAATTTATCCACATAGCACCATTAAGATCCTTATATGTCAGTTGTAATTAAAAAGACAAATGTATATACTAGCTAATGAGCATCAATTAATGATCTTGTCTGCATTGATTGATCATTCAACTTAAAACTATTGTCGGTTGTCAGGTGGAATTTTCAAAAATTCTTAAATACATGTATTTAAAAAAATTCTAATTAAATATTTCATGGAAGGGCAGACTAAAAATGTTCAGTGGTTGAAGATTATAAACCCTAGTTATCACACACAAAAAATTATATTTTTTTGAAGATATGCATTTTCATCATCCAACTTAAGACTGTCATCATGTACTTTTAGTATAAAAAAAAATAGCTATTCGAACACACCTACTCTGTTTTTGTGATTCATTAGATAGGTATTTCACTTGACCCATATATTTCATCTTTTTGTACTGTGATTTTTTTTATGTTATAAAGTCAACCTGTAGCTTTGACATATAAAAATGATAGAATCTGAAGCGAGATGATATATCAAATACTCTTGCTTTGTACGTTTTAAAGACAAATATACACCTGACCTCAAACCCGCCTAACATAAAAAGGTGCACTCGATTTTCTCTTTTCGATACAATTGTTACCCATCTTTTGGAATTTTTTCTCGAGTCACATAATGGAAGGGCAGACACAAAAATTACTGAACTAATAGATTGATATGTTCTTCGTCCATGGTAATTTTTTGTCGAGCCTGCAACTTTTGTTGCAGAAAGCTCGACATAGGGATAGTGATCCGGCGGCAGCGGGGGCGGTGTTAGCTCACTTCTTTAAAGCTTTATATTTTAGAAGGTGGAAGACCTGGATGCTTCATACTTTGTATATAGATGCCTCATGTTACGAAGTTTCTGTCAGTCACATGTCCAATGTCCTTGACCTCATTTTCATGGTTCAGTGACCACTTGAAAAAAAAGTTCAGATTTTTTGTAATGTTGAATTCTCTCTTATTATAAGTAATAGGATAACTATATTTGGTATGTGCGAACCTTGCAAGGTCCTCATGCCCGTCAGACAGTTTTCACTTGACCTCGACCTCATTTCATGGCTCAGTGAACAAGGTTAAGTTTTGGTGGTCAAGTCCATATCTCAGATACTATAAGCAATAGGGCTAGTATATTTGGTGTATGGGAGGACTGTAAGGTGTACATGTCCAACTGGCAAGTGTCATCTGACCTTGACCTCATGTTCATGGTTCAGTGGTTATAGTTAAGTTTTTGTGTTTTGGTCTGTTTTCTCATACTTTATGCAATAGGTCTACTATATTTGTTGTATGGAATGATTGTAAGGTGAACATGTCTAGCGGACAGATGTCATCTGACCTTGACCTCATTTTCATGGTTTAATGGTCAAAGTTAAGTTTTTCAGTTTTGGTCTTTTTATCTGATACTATACGCCATAGGTCAACTATATTTAGTGTATGGAAATATTTTATGATTTATATATTAGTTGGGCAGGTTTTATTTGACCTTGACCTCATTTTCACGGTTCATTGCTCGGTGTTAAGTTTTTGTGTTTTGGTCTATTTTTCTTAAACTATAAGTATTAGGTCAACTATATTTGTTTTATGGAAGCATTGTTAGCTGTATATGTCAGCCTGGCATGGTTCATCTGACCTTGACCTCATTTTCACGGTTCATTGGTCTTTGTTTAGTTATCTTGGTTAATGTAACGTTTAAGTGACAGTTGTAATAAAGCTTTATACTTAGGACTATCAACATAATATCAATGATTAGTAAAGAAGGCGAGACATTTCAGTGTGTGCACTCTTGTTTTTTAAATCAGAGATTATGCATTTTCTACATCCAACTTGATAGATACCCATGTCGTCGACTTGATATCTAATTGTTCTGCATTACTATGTAATAGATAAATTGAAAACTTATGCAAATGGTGTTTTTAAAATAAAACACTTCGTAATTGAGAAGAAAATTGTCGTTTTATTTGTTTCTATTAACTTTTAAAATTTTTGTTACCATAGTAAACATTACAGTAAGCATCTATCGCCTTCTCTAACAAAGAGCTTCAATTCTTTTGTTCTATTTCAACTGGGTTTCCGCCTGCGGGCCAACATTTATTATATAACTTTTCACAGAATAGAAAACATCTGTTTTCAAACAACTTAACAATTGAACATACTTTCAGACAATGCCATATTTGGCGATAATAACTTGAGAAAGTTACGTTGCCATAGCATCAACATGCATTGCTGTATGCACTTGACCTAGAGCTTGGTCGCCAAAATGCGAACCTCTCCTTTATAAGTAAGTTCAGGACTTTTTTTATTAAAACTTTGATTATTAATATAATTGATATAAAATAAATATCAAGCTATTTTAGAAATTATTAACTGTTTTAATATTTAGAATTGAAAATATATGTCTAGTTTTATTATTTTTTTCAATTTGTTTTATCGTCCAGATTGTATTTCATCTTGTATTGTTTATTCCCCTTTTCCAAAAAATGTGAACCTCTCCTTAATAGGTGTCAGTCGATTGTGGCCTGTCTCTACATCGACTGCGATGCTTTATACCATCATAGGTATTGCGACCAGCCAGTCTCCCCAAAATGGAAAAGTATAGTTTCTCCTTCATAGAAGTTGTTCTGTTGAGAGTATGAAATAGCAACACAATGATAGACCATGCTACATTGCACAGATAAGAAGCAGCCATTTCCATTTATTACAATAGCAGCACATGCTCACGCAAAGAGATTGATATAAGTTGCAATAACAATCCACTATAAATAAATATGTTTAAACTACCATGCAATACTCACAAGAATGCTTGTTTGAATAATATTTTGGTACAAAATACAATTTTTGCCAGAAAACGTAGATACAGGAATTAGTTTTTGTCTGATGTTAGAATAAGTTGTAATTGCTTATACTTCTTATCATTACTTAGACCTTAGTTCCCAAATCCTATCAATAGAGTAGCTTTTGTTGGTAAATAGATATCTTGTCATTTAGTCCTTGTAAGTAGGCTTTTTGTCAATATAATAGAATTCTATGCAAATGGTATACCAGTGAGATATTAAGCCAGCTATGAAACCAGGTTTAACTCACCATTGTCTACATAAGGAAATGACTGTGTTAAGTTGGGAATGTGACAGTTGTTTACCTTTCAGTAAATGTGGTTTAGCTTTTGATTTTGGCAAACAGAATTTTGGTTTCGAGTAAGGTATTTTTTGTTATTTGATTTTTTAGTCCTTATCTGACAATGTGGAATGGGGATTTAGGTTTGCACACAATTTGTCCATCTGTCAGTTTGGCAAAGTTACTTTCTACACTTTTTTTGTCCTTGAATATATTAATTTTATATTAAGTGTATTGTTTTATCATAACAAGTTACACTTCAAGTTCAATGTTTGGTCTAATGAATTTGTACAGAGTTATGGTCCTTGGACTTGGAAAAATAATCAGTTTCTATAACCTTTTTCGTCATTCTTGAAGAGATTATTTTGATAATAGGTGTAGAGTTTTACATGAAACGTTATAGACCAAGTTCAAATTTTGTTCCGGTCTGATATTTTGTGCAGAGTTATATGATCCTTGTACTTGATATCATTTTATTATAAGTAAATGTATTTGGGTCCATCATTCTTTATTCAATGTATTTTGTCATCCCATAATTCTCCTTTCTTTATTTTCAATGCCAGTTTTCTAATGTACCCCATCAGTACCCTTATAAAAAAATTAAATAAAAAACACACAAAATCTATACAAACAATAATACATCATGCATTTTGGAGTGACTTAACTGAATTTTATTGATACCCTATGCAATATCTGCACATGAAGAGTGTTGGAACAATTACATCAATCCTATGAAAGAAATTGAAGTTCATCTGATCATTAGGTAAAGAAGGTATAACGAAATGACAGATACCCAGAGCAACTGTGGTGCAGTGTCATGCATATATTCCAAATACGAAAACAATGATTATTCGCGTAAAGAGCGCATATTTTGATTTCCATTAAACAGTTCATTACGTTCTATGAGGGGGGGGGGGGGGGGGGGGGGCAAGGGGTTTAACTGTTATGCTGTTATGGGGCATTTTAATTCTTTGTTATCTGTTATTCTGAAAATATATTTACTGTTAGCTGTTATTGTCTTATTCTTTGTTAGCTGTTATAGGACTATTATCTATTTTGTTATCTGTTATTATGAGAATCTATTTGCTGTTAACTGTTATGGAAAATTGGAATGTTAGCATTTTGACAGCCAATCTTCCGTAGAAATTGAAGATAATTGAAAATGATTGTGATTTGAACGGATAATAGTCTCATTGGCAAGCTTACCACATCTTGTCCCAACTATCTGAGCAAAATATTAATAGAAGGTAGTGATGATTTGTCTGATGATACTAATTTAGAGATGTTTGAGTGTGTGTTTCGATTTATTAAATCTTCGAACAGATTTTCTCGATAGCTTAAAAACTTTTTTTGACCTGATTGTGCTCAAAATTGTCTTTCCATAATCACTATTTTATATTACTGAATCATACATGTTTGTTAATTCGTGTGCATGTGAGTAAGAATGAGCGAGTGATTGGATGGGTGTGTAGTATTTGTATGTCTTGTCCTGTACATATTGTCTTGTCTTGTGTTTAACATGTTTGTATTCAAAACTTTGATAATTGTGAATCTGTATATATCTATGTTGAGGAGATCCACGCGTAGCCTCTGGCTGTTGGCAATCCTCTTTAAATAAATAAAGAATTAAATTACCACATCTTCTTACAATGTATATCTATTGGGGTCTTTCTACTGGTAATATCGGGTGGCCCTGTATTTGCAGAAGAATTTCAGTAACATACATCACATAAACATATTAAAATCAATTGGACCCAGGACCATTCCAGTATATATTATTATTATCCTTTGTAATAAATTCCGTTGTCTGTGAACATGTAGAATTTTGTACAAATTATAATTCACTTATTACTTGTACAATAACTTATAGTATGGATTTTGTTATAAAAAAGCATTGGTACACCCTATAGATTTTTTTTATTCAATGACCACATAATAATCTTTATGCTGTACTATTATACCACTGTCCTTGATTAGGGGAGGATTGGACACCAACTAGCATGCTTAAGTTGACGCAGTCACATTCTGTATGTGCCTATTTCCAAGTCAGGAGCCTGGATTCAGTGGTTGTAGTTTGTTACTGTGTTACTAAGTTTCTCGTTCACTATTTTGTGGATAAATTAGGCAGTTAGTTTTCTCCTTTGAATTGTTTTACATTACTAAGTGGTATGAATTTGAATTATGGCTTTGGGAATTATACAACATCTTTTTCTTTTAGCATTTATATTATAAGTGCTACTCCCTCTCTTTTCATTTACATGAAAGAGAACCCTGACCACCATATTTTTAAAAGCTTTTTAACTGCTTCACATGGCGAAAATTGAAGCTCAGAAACCATTGATGCAAATAAAGATGTGTCTTCAGTTTAATTTTTCGACAAATACCCTTTTAAAAATCCTACAGCTTCTACAATGCTGTACCCAAATTTTCCATATTCTGTAATTTCACATAAGATTCATGATTGGTGTTTCACTTGGTGTCATCCAAATTTTCACTAGGTCCAATTTCTATTATACTATCAGAATTGTCACTTGAGTCAATTTCTATTATCAGAAAAACCATAACTGGCATGTGTGTGCCAGTTACATGTCCTGTCTCCACTGATCTGGGTATTTTTGTATTTTATAAGTAAGTTTTATCATGTGGTCATTAAATAAAAAAAATATATTGTGCATCAATGTTTTTTTTTATTACTTGTAAAGTACAAATGTATATATATTGCTTTTCAGAAATAAAAAATCTAAAATCATATTGATAATAAAGTGTCACTGGCTGCACTACTTTCAAAAATTAAATAAAAAACCTAAATCATTAAAAATTGATCCCTCAAATGCCCTAGATTAAAAATATCCGTAAATCAAAAACAGAAACTAGTAATTTCGTTCAGAAAAATTCAACAGCCATACTATAACTTATTGTACAAGTTACGGGAAAAAATCAACCAAGGCAGAACTGCCTCAACGGCCGAAACGTCTTGTTTACACAAATTACATTTTTCTAGGTCCATACCACAAGTTATATACTAAGATCTACGAGTCATCTACTGGATTGGTCCTGGACAGATTTATTTTCATATTTCATTTACTGTTATCTGTTATTGTCCCTTTTCAATTCCTTGTTATCTGTTTTTCACCAAATCAATTCACTGTTTTGCTGGTATGGGGACCCCAACGGTTCAAGTAGGTTTGGTTTTCAAATGAACATCAATGAACAGATATATATTAATCATAAAAGTGCGCATCTGGTATAGTATAAATGGTACAGTTTATCGTGATTGTATTCACTTAATTTTTTTTTTTATTATTCTATCTATATACGAGGGAAAAGTAGAATTGGTAACATATAGAACAATAAATTAAAAAGTATAAATAACACAAAAAGGAAATAAAACTTATGACTGAATTTAAATTACCAAATAAAGGTGACATGTTTACTTAGTAACTTTTCAAGTTTGATTATTTAATGACGCATTTCATATACAATGTATATATATATTTAGATAGTTGTCCTTGAACGATTGTTTACAAGTTAAATCCATAACGTATTAAAATCTGGATACTAGTACATTTTTTGTAGTGATTACTTCCTTTTTGGATTTGGATTTTGTACCATGATAACATTTACATGATCCACGGCACATATTATACGCAATAAAACATATGTTTAGTGACAGAAAACACCTTCCATACATTTACAATAACAATAATATATATGTCGTGTACAAATTGCAATTTTGTACAGGTTATAACATGTACAAAAATATTGTACATGTTATAACTTGTATAATGCAAAAATACAAGTTATAACATGTACAAAAGTACCTCATACATGTTATAACCTGTACAAAAATATTGCTTAACAATGGTTTTAACTTGTTCAAAATTTAAGATAAATCTTAATGAAGTAAAATATACTTTTAAATTCACCAATGCATAAAGAACAACAATAAATAGGCCAGAACGTGTCTTTTTCTGTAGAGGACAATGATCACAAAGTTTCAGAAATATATGTTTCATGAATTATGTTGGCAAAATGTGTTTTCATGTAATTGTATGTTTTATATAGTCCATCATGGCTTAAATAAGTGTTACACTATTTACTAAAAGCTTGCATTTTCTCAATGACAATTACATTAGATACTAGTAACTAAATTCTTCCAAAAATTTTAAGAACGAAGCCTAATAATTTTGGGTAATACTCCTCCCTCTCGTTTGATAGCATTCAAAGACTAAAACAATCACATCTTCCTTTATCTAACTAAAGACTAAAACAAAGTCTATATGCTTACTCTGTAAAAGCAAGAGAGAGCTGAAATAGTTTTCATTGGACCACGCTTCATTATCAATATCTTTGGATCTACTCTTCAACATTTTTGGCCTTCAGCATGACTCAATTTCTTTTTATAAACTTTAAGATCATTGCATGAGTCGAATGTCATTTTGATGTTTAAAATATACATCCTCTACTTTGAAAGCATGTATTTGTGTCCTTTGGATGTTGTCTGCTCCATGGGCTGGTTGTTGTCTTTTAGACATGCACATACCCCATTTCCATTCCCAATTTTATTTGTAGACACATTTGTCCTGGCTATCCTCTTTATATGTCTTTTAGTGTCAACTCAGAATAAAATTATTTTACTTTTGCCTTCAAAGTGGACACTCACAATTATAATTCATCAAATAAAGATATGTCCATAGATAGTCATAAGAGGATCATAAGACATGTCCTAAGATATATCTTATGACAAGTCTTAGGAATGCTTCGTAATACCGACCCCTGGACATTAACTGTATCAAAAAAGGACAAAACACACTAACATGAAGGAATAATAAAAAAGTTATGAAAATATTATTGAGGTCAATAACATCTGTTGCGATAATAGAAACATATCCTTATTTTTCTATTTTGTACAAGTTTAAACCATTTTTAAGCAATATTTTGAAAAGGTTATAACATGTACGAGGTACTTTTGTACATGTTATAACTTGTATTTTTGCATTATACAAGTTATAACATGTACAATATTTGTACATGTCATAACCTGTACAAAATTGCAACTTGTACACGACATATATATATGACACAATCAGCTTAACAACAAGCATGTACAACATGAACGTTTTAAGACCAAATCATATATATAACATGTATAAGATTCACAGACTTAGATGAAACGCGTCTCATTACAACACTTGTTGAAACCTACTCACTTTGTAGTTTAGCTTAGTTTAGTTTAAACATATTTATTTATAGTGGATCGGGAAACAAGTTATATGTTAAAGTCATATGAAACGAGTGGCTGGTGAAAAATAATATTTATCCAATTCTTGAAACAATGCATGTATATATCATAAACTTCTGTGTACGATTTTATCATATTTTACGTTAAGATATTGTATTATCGTCAATTTTATTTCTTTCTGTCTGTTATAATTTAACAAATATGGCAGTTCATTAATAATAATTAATTACCGGGTTTTGAAGCCGAAGTTTACCGATTGTCACTTTGTAGTTCACAATAAAAAAAAAAAAGCATGGATATTTAGCACGTGTTTAACTTAGTTCTGGTATCTATGATGAGTTTATTTAATATATACAATCAGATAATTGTTTATTTATTGCTAGATTCATGCGTATTGCAATCCCCGGATTTTTACGAGTCGGGTCACGCTAAGGTCACTTGCATATATCGTCGCTTGGCTTCTAAAATGTTGTAAATTACAAATTTTTCAAGAAAAAAATTTCTCACAAACAGGCTTTGAAAATTTTGGCAAAATGCATGCTTCCAAAATGTCGTATGTGAACTTGAACATTTTTGTAAATAGCAGTGAAATAAAAACGTTGACATTTTTGGATTATCCAAGAACTTAAATTATTTTCACAGAAATACAGAAATGTACAATTATTTTTTTCCCAAAGCCATTCTACAACGATTTTCAAGTTTTCATCATGTAGTACAACATTTTGGAAGCATACTGTACAAACAACTGACATTGGCAATTTTGTAATATGTCTTATTTCACACATTTTGATTGGTCTAACTGTATGCTATTTTGTGATACCAAAGATTTCCTCCCGCCCAGACCATTGGTGTCAAAAAGTATTTTTAGCCAAAAAAGTCATATATACGACATTTTAGAGGAACGTACTGAAACCCGGACCGGACCGGACTCCGGACCCGGACTTTGGTATGAAACCCGGACCCGGACCGGACGCCGGACCCGGACTGGGTAAAAATTATGAATTTTCTTAGAATCACCTTTTCTTTTTTTAATCAGGAGAAGGAAGATAATTTTTTTAGAACTGTAACACAGTACATTATAATAATGATAAGATAATCAAATTTTGCTCTTACTCTTGTATAGTCTAGAAGAGAAGACAAGCATGCAAGTTAGCCTTGCAATGATTCTGTATCTTCAATTTACAGTTGTGCAATTACTTTAAAAAAAAATCATACATACAGTATGAATGTTTACAAATGACTTTAAAAAAACATGAAATATTTTTTTTATAAATTATAGGGAGAAAGTGGATTTTCTTAGAATTATTTTTTCCGTTTTTTATTAAAATTATTCAGAAAGAAGTTAATTTTGGCAGAAATAAACAAGATGCATTACATGTATAATAATTATGAAAATTAATCAGACCTGTATAACCGGCCCCATATACTGATATATACCGTGACAGTAGTTTATATGGGCAGCAGTGACGCGATGCATGAACACGCATCACTAGTGCGGTGACAGAAGTGTAAAAAACCGTCTAGATCGCGAGTTTAATCTCCCCAAATAACACACGGCTAAAAATGGTCTTAACTTAAGGATGTTCGCCACTCTGTTTAAAAATAACAAGCTTTTTAAAAGACCGTTATAAATTGAAAGTATATAAATAAGGAAAATAAAAAAGCAGAAAAAAATGGAGGGTCCGTGTGCTTGTTTCCGAGATATAAGCCGTTGAAAATTTGGCGGGAAATCATTCTCTCTAGACTTTTCTTACACTTAACATTGGCACCTTTTTTGTTTAAAAAAACTGAAAAAATAACAAAGATTTCATAAGACTTTGAAATATGGCTTTTTAAATAATATGTAATAAAAATATGAGAAGAAAAGTAGGGGTTAGTGGGAAATTTTTTTTTAACGTTAATACATGGATAAAACCAGAGGATTCCGAAAATCTGGCAAAAATTCAAAAAGAAGAGGAGCAAACATCCTTAAAGACAAATATGTCCTCTTTAGTTTTTGCCCTGTCGTCAGAATTTCGTATGGTCACTTTTTTCTAAAAAGTCGTTTTAATGACTGGTAGTATATTGGAGAGTTTCAACCCCCCTTTTTCAAAATGAAAACATGTGTATGTTTGCTTACATTTAATTGAAATAGTTTTTCCTGAAGGCAGAAGCTATTTTTATATGTCAAAATATTCCATTCAGTATTTTATTTTCTTCTAATCTATAAATTTGCGTAGTTTAGACTATTTAAAATTGGGGTAATTTAAATTGCAAATTCAGACTCAAACTTTAGTTTCCTCTTCATAGTAGTAATAAAAATTATCCCATAATATTTTAAGCATATAATATTTAATAAATCTAATTAGTGATAAAAATTTCGGAACCAAAATATGAAAAAAAACTTAAGAAATCAATGGAAAAAGAATGGAGTAAAAATCTTCAATTTCAACACGGAACTCAATCACTTGCCTTCCGTCACATTTTGTGTATTAGTCAATAATTTGCTCTCAAATGATATATGAAATTACTACCTTTTTCGCTATTATATACACATATTTTCAATTAAAGTGCACTGATATATGCCACATACTTTGTTTGTATATGTTTATATTCTATGTTTTTTTCGTTTTAAAACAAATATACTTTGTCAGAAAGTCTTATTGTAAAATCAAATTAATTGACGGATAGTTTCAGTAAATATTCCGTGATATGTCAAGTCCTTTGCAACTTGCTCCATTAAGTTCAAAGAAAAGACAAAAGTAGTTACATTTTATGCAGTGCATAATATGCCCCAAAAAAACTCGATTGAAATATACCAGTTTAGGGAAGTCGATTTTTGTATCTGCATTGCATAAAAGATTGAATGAGGTGAACATCAAGCTGTTTCATGCAATTGCTGTTAATTTGAAGAACTCCGTGCTGGCAGTTTATCATCGTTCATGCTACAAAACTTACACAAGTAAACATATGTGTTCCCCCTTTTAGAGCGAGGAAGCTTCTAGTCTAATATTTAATGACGACATACAATTACTGTTGTTCCTCAGTTTCGGGTATTTGTACACGTTCTAGAATGCAGTCGTTTAACTGGAGCGCTTGTATATTTTGTTGCAACAAAACATTTTAGAAAGATAAAAAATTACTCAAGTTTGAATCAGATGAGCGTATTAAAAATGTTTTATCCGTGTCAGATAAAGTTAAAGTTGAAATAGTTTCCCGTCCATCTTTTAAACTTCAATCACTCTGTCATTTTGGTTGCATTACATATTATTTGCTAAAAGCGTTAAAAAAAAATATCCAAACCCGTGGAAGCAGATATCTCAAAATACGATAGTGCTTTTAGTAATTTTATTTTGGTTATTGACAACGATTTAATGGTCATTCCTCATGACACCGTTACTCGATAAATATAGATCATTTCTTCCGGTTGATTCTAATTTAAAATATTCTACATGTAAAATGCTGTCTAAATTAATTTATTTCTATAGAAATTCAGTTGTCAAACAACTTCAACAAGTTCAAGGCAAATATAACATAATAATAACTAGCAAAATAACTATTTAAGATGCCATATAAAAGTGGGACAAAAGATACCAAAGGGACAGCCAAACTCATAAATCTAAAACAAACTGACAACGTCATGGCTAAAAATGAAAAAGACAAACAACAGCACACACGACACAACATAGAAAACTAAAGAATAAACAACACGAACCCCACCAAAAAACTAGGGGTGATCTCAGGTGCTCCGGAAGGGTAAGCAGATCCTGCTCCACATGCGGCACCCGTCGTGTTGCTTATGTGATAACAAATCCGGTAAATAGTCTAATTCGGTAGGTCACATTCAGGAAAGGGAAGGGGATTGTAGTTACGACGTAAGGAACATATCCGATATCATTTGTGATACGGTTATTCCATAACGGTCAACCAACTCGTGATGGCGTCCGTAAAATTTACGAAGGGATGATTTCAACTTCACCATTTGGAACTCTATGTTTAATAGCTTCCTTGTGAGCAGCAACCCTCTATCAAGAAAATCGTGATAGGAAATGCAAGCACGGGAATATCGTATCAATTGGGAGATATATACCCCGTATGCAGGTGCTGCTGGAATGTTGCTACTTAGAAATGGAAAGTTCACAATTGGAAAGCTGAAATCATCTCTTTTGTCGTAAAGTTTTGTTTTCAACCGACCCTCATTGTCAATTTCTAGATGTAAGTCAAGATATGAGGCCGACTTAACTGTATCTGTAGTATCCTTTATCTCTAGCTCGATTGGATAGATGCGTTCCACATAGTCACCAAATTTTGAATTATTTAGTGAAAGAACATCATCTATATAGCGAAAAGTAGAGTTAAAGGATAGTGATTACTTCTTATCTTTCTTCCTAAGAAGTTCCTGCATGAAGTCAGCCTCATAATAATAAAGAAACAAGTCGGCAAGTAGAGGGGCACAGTTTGTTCCCATTGGAATGCCGACAGTCTGTTGAAAAACACGTCCTCCGAACGTAACAAATATGTTGTCGATCAAGAAATCAAGCATCTTGATAATATCAGTTTCAGAGAATTTTTTGTTCGAATCAGAGTGATCCTTTACAAAGTAGGATTTATCCCTCCCTAAGACAAGATACTTGTATCTACGTTGGCCATTCTTTTTTACGAAGCAAAGCAATACCAACTCTTTCAATTTGTCTTTTAGTTTGGAATTCATCTATGGTGTTTGAAATGAAAATTAATTTATAACACACAGGTATAGAAAACTTCAAGCTAGTGTGGGGTCATGTCAGGTCACAGGCCGGACTCACCTGTTCAAGATTGTGTATTGCATGGTTGATTGTTGCTTTAGTGTCTTTTATTGATCATTCCGATCATAGTCAAATAACTACAGAAATAGAGAAATAAATGAAGAAAAAAGAAAAATGAAAAATGGAAATACAATCTTTCAATTAAACACTTAATACAGTATATGTATATATAACTCGTATAACTCCCAGTCCGGGGTTATTTCAGGTCACGGTCCGGACTCGCCTAGTATTATTTCGTTGCTTCTCGGATAAAAGTCTTTTGTTAATTTTTTTCGATGACAATTTGATAAGCAAAAAGTTGAATGAATAAAAATGAATAAGTTCGTCTCATCAAATAATGTGTGAAGTTTTATATCTCTATCGATGTCTATAGTTTGCGAATACACCTAGTCCGGGGTTACTTCAGGTCACCATCCGGACTCGCCTATTACATTTCATTTTTTCGTTAAATGTCGGATAAATATCTTATAACTTTCTTATGTATTACATGCTTGATCAAATGTCCCGTCAATATACTTTACGACAATAAACAGTTTACATACAGTTAGTCGTCGTAATGCAATACACGCAGGTAGTTAACTTCAAGCTAGTCCGGGGTCATGTCAGGTCACAGTCCGGACTCACCTGTTCAAGAATGTGTATTACATTGTTGAACGCCCTTAAGTGTCGTTTATTGATTTTTCCGATGACAATCGAATAACTACAGAAATAGAGAAATGAATATAGGAAAAGTAAAAAGCAAAAAGGGAAAAAAAATCTTTCAATTAAACAAATAATTTAGTATATTTATATACAATCCGTATACTCCTGGTCCGGGGTTATATCAGGTCACAGTCCGGACTCGCCTAATATTAATTTGTTGATTCTAAGGTAAACGTCTTTTATTAATGTTTCCGACGACAATACAATAAGGAAAAAGTTAAATGAATAAAAATGAACAAGTTCGTCTCATCAAATAATGTGTGAAGTTTTATATCTCTATCGATGTCTATAGTTTGCGAATACACCTAGTCCGGGGTTACATCAGGTCACCATCCGGACTCGCCTATTACATTTCATTTTTTCGTTAAATGTCGGATAAATATCTTATAACTTTCTTATGTATTACATGCTTGATCAAGTGTCCCGTCAATATACTTTACGACAATAAACAGTTTACATACAGTTAGTCGTCGTAATGCAATACACGCAGGTATAGTAAACTTCAAGCTAGTCCGGGGTCATGTCAGGTCACAGTCCGGACTCACCTGTTCAAGAATGTGTATTACATTGTTGAACGCCCTTAAGTGTCGTTTATTGATTTTTCCGATGACAGCGTCTCTGATACTTCTCAAAAGCCCGACGGATAAGAGATACAGTGATTTTGTTGGATAAAAGTCTCCATTTTTTCCGAACCTCTACTATGAATCTGGACAACACTTTATTAACATCAACAACTGAAAACTTCTCAATTTCTGGAATTCCTTCCCCTCAGGATGTCCTATAATTTATCCATGCGTTGAACACATTCTTTGCCCAGTTTGTACTCTTTTTGGTGTTTTTCGGGATAGTCTCGGACATTAACTCGTTCATATCATCCTCTGTTGTCAGGTTGCCGAATCTAGAACTTTCATCGTCTGTGGAGACTTCGGCATTGACAAAACTGTTTAAATCCACTATCGCATCAATATGAAAGTCCCCATAACTGATATTATCAAGGTCAGGAATAGGCACATCAAAATTAATATCCAAAGTATCTTCTGTTTTGAAAAATTCTTTTTCTGCTTGGGCGGCAATCTGTGATAGACTGTTATTTAGTTTATAAACTCCCAAAATCAATCCCAACCTTCCTTTTGTGGTCATAAACCTTATGTTATAATTTCATATATTTCTGTTTACTTATACTAAAGATATTGTGCGAAAACCAAGAAAAATGCTTATTTGGGCCCTTTATGGCCCCTAATTCCTAAACTGTTGGGACCAAAACTCCCATAATCAATCCCAACCTTCCTTTCATGGTCATAAACCTTGTGTTTAAATTTCATAGATTTCTATTTACCTATACTTAAGTTAGAGTGCGAAAACCAAATGTCTTCGGACGACCACGACGACGACGCCAACGTCACACCAATATAGGATAAAAAAAAATCAATTTTTGCGGTCGTATAAAAAATCATAATGAAAAGTTAACGACGACGACGACGGGCCAGGTGAGCTAAAAATATCGAAATTGTTGATCTTGTATTGCTGATCATTTAATCTGTTAAGTTTCTCTCTATCTTTAGTTTTTGTTCAAAACACAAAAGAGGGTCGAAAAATCCGTTTATAAAGGCTGGGCAATCACTCCTATAAAGAGTGACAGCCTACTACCTATATCAGCGAAATGTGACTTGTTAGATCTTGCCTTGTGGTCACTTTCGTGATTTAAAGTGTCTATTTATCTATTATAATTCTAATTATGTAAGGCAACCCCCCCCCCCCCCCCCCCCCAAAAAAAATGATTTCATTAAAATTAATAATTTTGGGACAGCAACCCAACAACATGTTGTTTGATTCGTCTGAAAATTTCAGGACAGATAAATCTAAACCTTATAAACATTGTTATCCGAGCCAGATTTGCTCTAAATGCTTTAGTTTTAGAGATATAAGCAAAAAACTGCATTTTGCCCCTATTTTCAAATTTTAGCCATGTCCGCCATGTTGGTTGGCAGGCGGGGTCATCAGACACATTTGTTGAACTAGATACCCTAATGATGATAATGGCCAAGTTTGGAAAAATTTGTCTTAGCAGTTTCATAGAAGATATTTGTAAAAGATTACAAAAATTTTGAAAAAATTGTTAAAAATTTACTACAAAGGGCAATAACTCCTTAAGGGGTCAATTGACAATTTTGGTCATGTTGACTTATTTGTAGATCTTACTATGCTGAACAGTATTGCTGTTTACGGTTTATTTCTATCTACAATAATATCCAACTCAATAACCAAAAACTGCAAAATTTCCTAAAAATTACCAATTCAGGGGCAGCAACCCAACAACAGGTTGTCTAATTCGTGTAAAAATTTCAGGGCGGACAGATATTGACTTGATAAATAATTTTACCCATTACACATTTTTTAAACTAGATACCCTAATGCTGATAATGACCAAGTTTGGTAATATTTGTCTCAGTAGTTTCAGAAAAAAAAAAAATTTTGTAAAAGATTACAAACAAGAGGCTGTCACAACGACAGCAAACCGGATTAATTAACATTTATTTGTGTCCTGGCAATATCACAAGAACCATAACTGATGAATGGTGAAAGTGAAAATCGTCAATATCAAATTTGACCTCCATTTTGTCATCAGTATAAACATATTAAAATTTGAAAGAGCTTAGGTTGAATGGTTCATGACTAAATGCAACAACATGAATGGAAACACCATTTTTTGATCTTTCAAGAACCACAACTCCTGAACGGTAAAAGTCAAAATCGACATTATTGAACTTGACCTCCATTTTGTCATCAGTAACAACATATTAAAATTTGAAAAGCTTTGGTTGAACAGTTCACGAGTAAATGCACGGACACGACTGGAAACGCCATTTTTCAATCTTTCAAGAACCATAACTCCTGAACGGTAAAAGTCAAAATCGTCATTCTTGAACTTGACCTCCATTTTGTCATCAGTATAACAACATATTAAAATTTGGGAAGCTTTGGTTGAACAGTTCATGTGTAAATGCATGGACACGACTGGAAACCCCATTTTTCAATCTTTCAAGAACCATAACTCCTGAACGGTAAAAGTCAAAATCGTCATTCTTGAACTTGACCTTTATTTTGTTGTCAGTAACAACATATTAAAATTTTGAAAGCTTCGGATGAACGATTCATGAGTAAATGCACAGACAACATTTGGTTGCCGCCCGCCCGACCGCCGTACATCCCCAAATCGATAACCGACATTTTTGTCACAAAAATCCGGTTAAAAATTACGAAAAATTGACTATACAGGGCAATAACTCCTTAAGGGGTCAATTGACGACCATTTTTGTCATGTTGACTTATTTGTAGATCTTACTTTGCTGTACATTATTGCTGTTTACAGTTTATCTATATCTATAATAATATTGAAGATAATAACCAATAAACAGCTGCGCCATGAGCGCATGATACGCCCGACGTCTTGTGTGGAAGTTTTATGCAATAATCATAAATAGTTTCTGAGAAAGTTTTAAGCAATAACCATATATTGTTTTTGAGACACGGCGGGACATGTGAAACCCCCAACCCTGTTTTTTTTTTACAAAAAACTAAATATCACTAATATAAAATTTTGAATCAAAACCAAAATGTATACAGATCTTTAGATTAATATAACAAAGAAGTGTGTAAAGTTTTAAGCAATAATCATAAATTTTTTTTGAGATACGGCGCAACATGTAAAAAAAACCTCCCCTGTTTAACAAAATACTCAATAACTCCAAAATAAAGTTTTGAATCATCACCAAAAAGTATACAGATCTTTAGATTAATATAACAAAGAAGTGTGTAAAGTTTTAAACAATAATCATAAATTGTTTTTGAGATACGGCACAACATGTAAAAAACCCTCCCCCTTTTTTACAAAATACTCAATAACTAAAAAATGAAATTTTGAATCATCACCAAAAAGTATAAAGATCTTCAGATTAATATAACAAAGACATGTGTAAAGTTTTAAGCAATAATCATAAATCGTTTTGGAGATATGGTGCGACATGTAAAAAAAAACCCTCCCCTTTTTTTACAAAATACTCAATAACTCAAAAATAGAATTTTGAATCATCACCAAAAAGTATACAGATATTAAGATTAATATAACTAAAAAGTGTTTAAAGTTTTAAGCCATAATCAAGAATCGTTTTTGAGATACGGTGCGACATGTGAAAAAAAACACACCCCTGTTTTAGTTACAAAGTGCCGTAACTCAAAAAGTTTTAATCTTATTTTCACCAAAAAGTATACAGATCATTTGACCATCATAAGAAACAACTATGTTAAGTTTCATGAAATTTGGATAAGTCGTTCTCAAGTTAGCGACATGTTTACGCCGGACAGACGGACGGACACCGGACATTTGTATACCATAATACGTCCCGTCAAAATTTTGACGGGCCTATAAAAACTGCAAAATTTCCAATTCAGGGGCAGCAACCTAACAACGAGTTGTCTGATTCGTTTGAAAATTACAAGGCAGATACATCTTGACCTGACGAACAGATTTACTACAAGTCAGAAAGGGAGCTCACCTCAATAATTATAAACAATTCACCAAAGTTCATGACATATTGACAACGGACAACAGTATATTATGATATGTTCTGCAAATGGACGTATTAAAACTAAGTCCATTAATAAGTAATATACGGGAAAACAGGAAATACATTTTTACAAAATTTCCTTCTAGATACTAGCTTTACATCATAAACAAGCTTCGTATAAGAAAGTTATTAAAATTTTCAAAACTTTAACCACAGAGTGAATGTAATATTAACTGG
>CM034360.1:118715306-118728619 GCA_019925275.1 Mytilus edulis | reverse complement strand
AATTTGCATCATTTGTTAAAAAAATCATTAGGGTTCAGAGGAACCCATAGTCTAGCCTACTTTTGCTGTTAGTTGCAGGCTCATCAAAAATGGGGAGAAATAAGTAAAAAATTTCCTCTAGATACTATCTTATGATTTTAAAAAGCTTCTGTCCAAGTTTGGTAACAAGAGGCTCTCAAAAAGCCTTAATCGCTCACCTGTAATTTTTTGCTTAAATCTTTCATCAATGATTATTTTCGCTTTTCAATATATATTAATGAGTGGCTTAAAAATTCCATTTAAATGTTCTTTGAATCCGTCATATTTTTTTCAAAAGCAAAAAATGCAATTCAGCATTAGTGGCTTTGTTCCTTGAAGTACAAGGAAATAAAATACAAAATTTATACTACTGAGATACTCTGAAACTCATTCAGCCCAAGTTTGGGTGAAATTGATTCACCAGTTTCAAAGGAGAAGATTTTTTAAAGTAAGAAAACTAGATGAAAAATTGTGAAAAAATGTCTTTAAAGGGCAATGACTGCTTAAGGGGTCAATTGACAATTTTGGTCATACAAACTTATTTGTAGATCTTACTTTGCTGAACATTTTTGATGTTTACAGTTTATCTTTATCAATAATAATATTCATAATAACCAAAAACTGCAAAATTTCCTTAAAATTACCAATTGAGTGGCAGCAACCTAACAATGGGTTGTTAGATTCATCTGAACATTTCATGGCTGATATAACTTGACCTAATGAACATTTTCACCTCACATTAGATTTGCTCTAAATGCTTTAGTGTTTGAGATAAAACCAGATGCTCCGCAGGGCGCAACTTTATACGACCGCATAGGTCGAACCCTGAACGGTTGGGGCAAGTATGGACACAATATTCAAGCTGGATACAGCTCTGAATTTGGATTGTGATTAAATAGTTGACACATTATAGGTTTCTGACACAGAATGAATGTGGTCTAATGAACTTACAATTTTTATTTTGCTTTTGAGCAATTTACTATGATGTTGAATATTAATCCTCTAAAAGAACTAGAGGCTCTAAAGAGCCTGTGTCGCTCACCTTGGTCTATGTGAATATTAAACAAAGGAAGCAGATGGATTCATGACAAAATTGTGTTTTGGTGATGGTGATATGTTTGTACATCTTACTTTACTGAACATTCTTGCTGCTTACAATTATCACTATCTATAATGAACTTGGCCCAGTAATTTCTGTGGAAAATGCTTCCGGTAGTAAAATTTACAAATTTTATGAAAATCGTTTAAAATTGACTATAAAGGACAATAACTCCTTAGGGGGTCAATTGATCATTTTGGTCATGTTGACTTATTTGTAAATCTTAGTTTGCTGAACATTATTGCTGTTTACAGTTTATCTCTATCTATAATAATATTCAAGATAATAACCAAAAACAGCAAAATTTCCTTAAAATTACCAATTCAGGGACAGCAACCCAACAACGGGTTCTCTGATTCATCTGAAAATTTCAGGGCAGATAGATCTCGACCTGATAAACAATTTTACCTCATGTCAGATTTGCTCTAATGCTTTGGTTTTTGAGTTAAAAGCCAAAAGCTCATTTCACCCTATATTCTATTTTTAGTCCATGGCGGCCATCTTGGTGGTTTGGCGGGTCACGCCACACATTTTTGAAACTAGATACCCCAAAGATGAGTGTGCCAAGTTTGGATTAATTTGGCTAGCAGTTTCAGAGGAGAAGATTTTTGTAAAAGATATATAAAATTTACGAAAAATGGTTAAAAATTGTCTTTAAAGGGCAATAACTCCTAAAGGGGTCAACTGACTATTTTGGTCATGTTGACTTATTTGTAAATCTTACTTTGCTGAACATTATTGCTGTTTACAGTTTATCTCTATCTATAATAATATTCAAGATAATAACCAAAAACAACAAAATTTCCCTAAAATTACCAATTCAGGGGCAGCAACCCAACAACGGGTTGTCTGATTCATCTGAAAATTGCAGGGCAGATAGATCTTGACCTGATAAAGAATTTTAACTCGTCACATGTGCTCTAAATGCTTTGGTTTTTGAGTTATCAAGCCAAAACTGCATTTGACCCCCCTATGTTCTATTTTTAGCCATGGTGGCCATCTTGTTTGGTTTGGCCGGTCACGCCACACATTTTTTAAACTAGATACCCAAATGATGATTGTGGTCCAAGTTTGGTTTAATTTTCAGTTTCAGAGGAGAAGATTTTTGTAAAAGTTAACGACGACGGACGACGACGACGATCGGTCGACGGACGACGGACGACGACGGACGGCAAGTGATGAGAAAAGCTCACTTGGCCCTTTGGGCCAGGTGAGCTAAAAATATATGAAGAAATTTTCTTTTTAAATTCTGAAATCTGAAATGAGAAAAAAAAATTGACCCCACCCCCAATTTTTGTTCTCTTACCCTTTTCCCTTATTCCAAAAATGATCTCAATTCAAATTTCTAATGGAGTTTGCAACAATAACTACTCATTTAAATACATCATAAAATATTGAAATATATAATGTCATACAGTCATGGTTAAAATTAATATTGATTAATAGTAACTTCTAAAAAAATTAAATGGGGAATGTGTCCAAAAGGACACAGATGATGCCCCGTTAGCATATAACTTTATAAAGGGACACAACTCAAGAACTGTAAAATTGAAGCTGCCAAAAATTGAACTTGAACTTAGTTTAGAGGTTATAAGCACTTACTTAAGACAAACTTTAGTTAAGAGAACAGAAACTAAAAAAATTCTTCAATTTTTCCACTTGTAAAGGGGCATAACCCTAGAATGGTAATTAAAGAGCTTGTTATCAGTGAATGGTAAAGATTGCTTTAATTTATCAGTTGGTAGTAAAGTGAATATTGCATTGTATATTGTATATAGCATTGATTTAAGTTGATTCAACTTCTATTCTGGACAAAGAGTGATAACTCCAATTTTCAAAGAAGATTAAATAAAGCAGTGGTTTAAGGTGATTCAACAACAATTCTGGAAAAAGAAAGGTAACTCCAATGTATTGGCTTGAAACTACAAAAATGCTTGTTTTTGGTCCCTTTTTGGCCCTTTATCCCAAGACTGTTTGTCCATAACCCTTAAAATATATCTCAACCTTCTACTTATGGTATTAAACATGGTGGTACAATTTCAGAACAATTGAAATATTTTTACACAACTTATTGTTCTGACACTAGATAAATGCTATTTTTGGGCCCTTTGGGCCCCTAATTCCTAAATTTTAGGGACCATAACCCCCAAAATCAATTACAAGCTTCCTTTGGTGGTTATAAACATTGTGAAAAAATTGTATTGATTTATGTTTACTTATACTAAAGTTATTATCCGGAAACCATCCGTCTTCGGACGACGACGACGGGATACCAATATACGACCTCCAAATTTTTTTGAGGTCGTATAAAAAACTGCCAAAAACTGCATTAACCCCTATGTTCTATTTTTAGCCATGGCGGCTATGATTTTTGGCGAAACAGAAAATAAAACACAAACTTTATTCAAGATACTCTAAGGATCATTTAGCTTAAATTTGGTAGGAATTGGTTTAGTAGTTTCAGAGAAGGAGTTGTATGAAATAGTTTACATCAGACGGACGACGACTGACGACGACAGTGAGCTAAAAATCAAGGATGGTCAGGGCCGTAACTACATTGAGGCAAATGAGACAAATGCCTCAAGTTAGAAATTAAAAAAAAAAAAAAAAACCTGAAACAAAAGATTTTCTTTATATCAAATTGTTTTCACGGAAAGTGTCTAGCAGGAAGCAAGTTCTCTTCGCTCTCTGGTGTCGTCCCTGTATGTTTTTCGCGTGGTCCATGTTTCTATTTTACTTTTAGTTTTCAGAGTTGATGGTCTATTGTTAGTACTTCTGTGTCCCGGGTTTGTATTTTGTTCATTTATTGTCCTACTTCATGATTATAGTCTGAGTGTTGAGTTCCATTTGTAAACGTGTGGTTTTGCAATGTTGCATGCCCTCCCGATGTCCAGATATTGTGCGAGAAAATATTTTAAGAATAGCAGATGCTACAAGACACAGAATCAAATGGTCGTTTCTGCAAGGAGACTGATTGAACTTGATATCGAAGAATACAAAACTGGCTCTTTTTTTGTAGATAAAACAGATAGCTGACATAGTTTAAATTAAAGTAAGGTCACCAATTTCCTGGTATCAGAAAAAAAATAATGTATAGCCATATGACCTTTTACATTGAAGGGTTAAACTTGCATTAAGTCATGTTCAGACCCTTTCAGAAAATAAAGGAATATGGAGTAAGTGTGCACGAAACCTAATCGCACACAAAGTCAATGCATAGAAATACTAAAGATCAATGGTCAAAGTTGCTGGAGGGTCTTCAACAATAAAAGAATCATTAATACCGTAAACCAGGGTCAATATGGTCCCTAGTGTTGACTTAAGCAGTATACTAGTACTTAAAGTATAATACTGCACTGTCACTATATTGAAATCCAGTCATAAAAAAATCACCAAATTCTAAGCACATAAGCAATATAAGACAAGAACAGACAGACAGATCCGGAAATAATGATGATGAGAATTACGATTTTTACTTTATCCTACTTTTTTACATTGATAAAGGTATAAGGGTAGGATTGTGATCTCATAAACATGTTTAACCCCGCCGCATTTTTGCGCCTGTCCCAAGTCCGGAGCCTCTAGCGTTTTTTTAAGTCTTGTATTATTTTTAATTTTAGTTTCTTGTGTACAATTTGGAGTTTAGTATGGCGTTCATTGTCACTGAACCAGTATATATATTTGTTTAGGGGTCAGCTGAAGAACGCCTATGGGTGCGGGAATTTCTCGCTGCTTTGAAGACCTGTTGGTGACCTTCTGCTGTTGTCTGTTCTATGGTCGCGTTGTTGTCTCTTTGACACATTCCCCATTTCCATTCTCAATTTTATATCGGTCTTTTAATGTTGTCCATAAACCTAAAAGTCTTAAATTACAATGAATCTATGTTTTTGCTTTGAGACCAGATTATTGTCGGAAAAATAGCTAAACTGAATTAATTGCGTTTCAATGTCATAGTCCGGGAAACGCTCAGAATGCACGATTTTGCGTTATTTTTTCTCAGAGCTTCTGGGGGTCTTGACCCCTCGCCAAAAAAAATTCGGGAAACATTTGCCTCACTGTTAGAAGAGGCTGGTTACGGCCCTGACGTTAAAACGGACGTATAAAAACTAAGTCCATTTATAAGTAATATACGGGAAAACAGGAAATAAATTTTTACAAAATTTCCTTCTAAATACTAGCTTTTCATCATAAACAAGCTTCAATTAAAAGCAGAGACATATATGTGTATATATGTCTCTGATTTAAGAAAGGTATTATTCAAATTTTCAAGACTTTAACCAGAGTGAATGACATGTTAACTGGCAGAAAATCTAAGTGCATTTAAAAGTAAAATACGGATAAACAGGATTTTTTTTTTACAAAATTCTTATTTCTGGATACCATCTTAATATGATCATAAACAAGCTTCTCGCTACATTGAAGACCTGTTGGTGACCTTCTGTTGTTTTTTATTTGGTCGGGTTGTTGTCTCTTTGACACATTCCCCATTTCCATTCTCAATTTTATTCTGTCCAAGTGTGGTAGACTAAGTTCATTTATAAGTAAAATACGGATAAACAAGATTTTTTTTATTTTTTACAAAATTTTCTTCTTGATACTTTCTTATGATCATAAATTTAGCTTCTGTCCAAGTTTGGTACAAATCAAAATTATTAAAATTTCAAGGACATGTACAAAAACTTTAACTACAGGGTGAATATTTGTGGAAGCTGCCGCCACCAACGGAATGTAGAATCGCTTTGTATAGCTTTTCCGACAAAAGTCGCAGGCTCGACAATAAATGGGGAATGTGTTCATGGGACACAGATGATGCCCCCGTTTGCATATCATATAAAGTTATAAAGGGACATAACTGAAGAAAGGTAAAAGTGATACTACCCAAATTTGTTATTGATCTGAGTTTTGTAGTAATAAGTCTTGTGTACAAGTTTTATAACATTGGTTTAGGCAAACTAAAATTAAAGAACGAAAACGAATAATTCCGCAATTTTTCCATTTGTAAAGGGGCATAAAATATAATAACTCTAGAACGAGTGATGTGACGCCACCAAAATTCAAACTTGATCTGTGTTTTGTGGTAGTTAGCATTGTTTGTAAGTTTCATAACATTTGGTTGAGGCAAACTAACGTTAGAGAACGGAAACCAACTTTGGGACGTACTGACGGACAATGGTAAAACTTAATGCCCCCTCCCCTACGGGGAACATACAAATACATTTCAACTACACTTGTTATATTCAGGAAATAATGGGTGCAAATAATCAATTGCCAGTCCATTTTATGGATTATTCTCACCTTTTGAAATATAAAATTTCATACAAAAAAGGTTTACACCAATGCCATTTGTTGCAAGACAAAAAGAATATATGCATGCTTTGGTAAATTCAATTAGAAATGTCAAAACTGACCAAAAATAACTTACACCAAATTGCAAGTCTAACTGTCTAATGAGCTATTGACAGAATTTTATATCAAAATCGAAAACTAAGCAACATGGTTTTATTACATAGAATGTTTTTAACAATGCATAACAAAATTATTTTGAGAGTTATTTTCCATTAAGCAATGTTTATTGTCAATAAGTTAAATGTGCTGTGAAATCATATATGTTTAATATACACATCACAGTTTTTATCTATTTAGTCTCTTTAACAAACAAACAACATTGGTATGATTTTCTCTTCTAGCTAGCAATTATATTTAATGATAGCAGGTTTATTTTGTTTAATTATATAATAAGCAGAATAGTTCTATTGATTTATTTTATCATCTTCTCATGAATATTATTTCTATTTTTTGTAACAAATGTACAATATTGGTATGATTTTCTCTGCTTGCAATATCAAGCGGTGTTAGTCCTCTCCATTTAATGTTACAATCTGCTTCATGTTTTAACAACAATTCAACTACCTTTACATGACCTTTATAACAAGCTATAAATATGGGGAATTCTCCTGTTCTAATACACTTATTAATGTCAGCCTTATTGTTAATTAACATCTGTACTACTGCAGTATGTCCTTCCTGACAAGCAAAGAACAGAGGTGATGCACCAGTATCTTGACACTTATTAATGTCAGCCTTATTGTTTATTAACATCTGTACTACTTCAGTATGTCCTTCCTGACAAGCAATGAGCAGAGGTGATGCTCCATTATCTGTACACTTATTAATGTCAGCCTTATTGTTTATTAACATCTGTACTACTTCAGTATGTCCTTCCTGACAAGCCATGAACAGAGGTGATGCTCCATAATTATCACACTTATTAATGTCAGCCTTATTGTTTATTAACATCTGTACTACTTCAGTATGTCCTTCCTGACAAGCCATGAACAGAGGTGATGGTCCATTATTAGCACACTTATTAATGTCAGCCTTATTGTTTATTAACATCTGTACTACTTCAGTATGTCCTTCTTGACAAGCAACTAACAGAGGTGATACTCCATCATTATCTCTACACTTATTAATGTCAGCCTTATTGTTTATTAACATCTGTACTACTTCGGTATATCCATTCTGACAAGCATTGCACAGAGGTGATACTCCATCATTAGCACACTTATTAATGTCAGCCTTATTGTTTATTAACAACTGCAATACTTCAGTGTGTCCATTCTGACAAGCAATGCACAGAGGTGATACTCCATCATTAGCACACTTATTAATGTCAGCCTTATTGTTTATTAACATCTGTACTACTTCAGTATGTCCTTCCTGACAAGCAACTAACAGAGGTGATACTCCATCATTATCTCTACACTTATTAATGTCAGCCTTATTGTTTATTAACATCTGTACTACTTCGGTATATCCATTCTGACAAGCAACTAACAGAGGTGATGCGTCTTGATAATCACACTTTTGAATGTTCGCTTTATTGTTTATTAACATCTGAACAACTTCAGTATTTCCTTTCTGACACGCAATACACAGAGGTGATGCTCCATCATCTTTACATTTATTAATGTCAGCCTTATTGTTTATTAACATCTGAACTACTTCAGTATGTCCCTCCTGACAAGCTAAGAAGAGAGACGATGTTCCATCATCTCGACAATGGTTTACATTACTGTTACAATGATATAAACACCATGTAACCATATCAATATCTCCTATATAACAACACTGTATTAATGCAGTACTTTTGCATTGTGTTTCATATAGACTAGCTAATTGTTTCTGTTGTGATATTGATAAACCTTTTAAATGTAAAAGGAATCTTTGTCTAAAGATTTGATTGTCCATATTGATATTACAAAAGACATATTCTATCTTTCCTCTAACCCAATCATCTACCAATCTATTTATATACATTTGCTGATATTTTTCTGATACAGCTATCAAAAATTCTTCTCTGTTGCCTTTTTTTTCAAAAACAAACCTTTCACGAATAAACTGACTTGAAGCATTATTAATTAAACAATAAATCATAACACTGCCAAAGTAAAAAGCAAGAAAGTCAAACAGCTTGTCATGAATTGTTCTGTACACTTCACCATCCTTTCTTATAAACGTATTAGTTAGTGAATTTAGCTCATCACGAAGTACCAATCGAGAAGTTCCTTTCACCACTTTACAAGCTTCATACGTGTTCTTTATAATTGTTTTGATATCTTTATCGACATCTTCTGTGAGCCATTCTTCTCTAAAATGATTGTTAAACATCACACATAGAGCAAGTGCACAGTATTTGACATGTGCTCCCTCTGCTTGTAATTTATCTACCTCTTCTTTGTAAACTGAAAATGGATTCTTAAAGAAATCGACCATTCTCAGCTTTGTGTTCTTGCTATATAACTGACATAAAAGAGGGAAACAGTCATACATGTTACAATATTCTATTATCTTAAAGGCGTTTGTTTTCAAGTAAAGTTCAGCAATAGAATGTTTTTCTGCTTTCGATAAACGCATACCTTTTGACAACAGATTACATTCACAGGATTGATAAAATGATAGAGATTTCATTTTTTCATCCTTAAAAACCTGAAGTCTACAAGACATGATTAATTTGACTGGTTTCTTTTCAATTAATGTTTTTATTTTTTCCATCAGGCTTTTCCAGTTTTCAAACTTCGTAGGATTCATGGTATATGTCCCACAAAAGTCGTCCACAACGCATAGTGTTTGCTTAATTGGATTAAACCACTTGATGATTTCCTTAGGGTTTGTAACCGGTACAATAACATAGCCTTCTTTTCGCATTTGAAGAGCAACATGATGCACTAATGATGATTTCCCTGTTCCCGAACTTCCGGTGACAACAACGCAACCATTTTCTTTAATACATTTTAATACAGTCTTTGCTCCATTTGTTTCTATAAACATTTTGTCATCTTCTGTCCAAGTTTCCAATTCCTCTTTAATTTGACCTAAAAGGAAATAATTTGATATTTATCTAAATTAGACTTTTATTGCTTTGACATACTTCTGTGACCTTGCTTTACTGATATGAACTTGTATCATAAAACATCACAAAACTAACTTTTAGCTTACCCGATCCAATTTTCCCTTAAAATAAGATAATATATGATTTTGATCTAGACAACCCACCATTTGTTTTTGTAATATGGCAGTTGTCTTTTCATAATTCGTTTCTATGTATTTTGCATTGGCGTTGGTTTTTTTGTGTACCTCATTGTGTCTGTTATTTCGTTGTTTTCCTCTTTTAGTTGATGTATTTCCCTCAGTTTTAGTTTATAACCCAGTTTTGTTTTCGTTAAATCGATTTATGACTGTTGAACAGCGGTAGACTATTATTCCTTTTATTTTATAAATACGCTTTATCCGGAACGCTCAAGACCTAATATTTGGAAAACTAACATAGGAGCTAAAAATAATCAAAAGGGGAATTATATTGTTGTGTACAGTTTCTCTCCTTGTTTTTTGTGTTTACACTGATCTTAAGAGTAAATAGGAAACTCATCAACATGTTTAACCCTGCAACATTATGTATGTTCCTGTCCTAAGTTAGAAGCCTGGGTCGATTTTACAAAACACTTAACCGACAAAGATTAATCGTAAGTATACTGATTTGTTCATGACTTAAAACCAATCTTTGTCGTAAGTGTTTTTTTGTGAAATCGACTCCTGTAATTTGGTGGTTGTCCTTTGTTACTGCATATCATATTTGCTGTTTTGTTTACAAATACATAAGTCATGACATGCTGTTTGTTGTTTCATCATAAATGTTTTACATTTTGTATTTGTTTTTTTTATTGTTGAAGACAAAAAAAAGCGATAAAAGACACAAAAGGAACATTCAAATTTATAAATCGAAAATAAACTGACAATCCTTAAATGAACGAAAAACAAAGAATTTACACAACACAACATAGAAAACTAAAGACTGATTAACACAACCACACCAAACACTGCGTCAATAGCTTTCGTGTGATATATTCCATTTACAGGCACTGCTGGAATTAATGTGGACAGTTCTCTTACATGTAGTTCAGTATGGTCCTTTGTAGATAGTTCTCATAAATTTGCAATCATACTACCCCTCCTTATTTTATACAAATCTTGTACAAATGGTCAAATCGAAATGACGTACAGGATGTCCAACAATGTTATCAAGTATTAAAGCTTTCTATCAAATGGTTTCTGAAAATTTGCTTCACAAATTGCAAAAAAATAGCCTGCACTACCATAAATCCAGTAAACATATGTGGATCAAATTGACAACATAGTATAGTCTACTACACAATGATAGCAAAAATCTTACCACATATGAGAGTTTAAGAAGTAATGTTCACAGGAAAATCACACTACTAAAAATAGTAATAACAGTTCCATAATCAGGTTAAATTATTTGTATCAAAACTACGTTATACCATAATTTCAACGACACATTAAAGCATACAATAAAACCAAGTATGAAAGCTTTCAGTCTATCAAACGGGTCAGTGAAGTTCAAGCAAAATGTTACAGCATTTCAATTTTCCACGGAATAGTCAAAATCACATATAGCTCTAATACAAATTGTTTAATCAAAATAAAACTAGAAATACTTTATTATATAACCATGCTTGAGGTACATGGCTAAAAAACCGTCATGGAAATTAGATGTACCAAAGCTAATACTATTAGTTACACAGTGTGCAATTGTCCTAATACGAGAATTTATCGGGTCAATAAAATTCATATCGGGTGAGGCGAAGCCAAACCCGATATGAATTTTATTGACCCGATAAATTCCGTATTAGGACAATTGAACACTGTGTAACGAATTTATCCTGATTTTGTTATATTACATATTATTATATTCAAATTCAATTTTAGGACAATATCAACAAATATTTTATAAGGGAGATAATTCTAATTGACGTAATAAATAAGGGAGATAATTCCAATTGACGTGATAAAAAATTGTAGTGAAATTTATTAGGACAATATCAGCCAATCAAATTGCAAGAAATTACTCTAAATCAGGATAATGTTAGTTACACAGTGTGCTAGTGACCTAATACGATATATATTGTTGCATATACAACTCGTAAAAACAGTCGATCCTCAACAATTATAGAAGTTGTTGGAGATATTGATGTTATCAACCTTTCCTATCAGTTTTTAAAAAATCTGATAATAATTGATATTGTAGTTGTGAGAGCGCTAGCAACACCAGATGTAAGGAAAGACGGACGGAAATACAGAAAGACAAACGGACTGACGAAGGCAAGTATTTACATTTCTCTAGCAACGTGTATGTTGATGACGTAAACGTTAAATATCAACAATTCAGCACAAAAACTGAAAATTGGAAAATAGCCCTTTTTGGGGACAGGTCAGCGGATATAAACGAAGGGCTCGCAAGAGCCTGATTCGCTCACCTGTAATTTTTGCTAAAATCTTTCAGCAATGATTTCTTTTGTTTTTTGTTCTTTATTTATATATTTGCATTTTCCTTAAAAGCAAAAAAAAATGCAGAGTGGCTATGTTTCTTGACGAACAAGTAAATAAAATACAAAATGTATACAAGATACTGATTCAGCTTAATTTGGCTGAAATTGATTTAGCAGTTTCAAAAGAGACGGATTTTTAAAAAGTAAACAAACTAGATAAACGAATTGGGAAAAAATGTCTTTTACGAGCAATAACTTATTATGGGTTCAATTGACATTTTTGGTAATTTAATTTTTTTGTAATCTTACTATGCTCAGCATTAGTGCTGTTAAAAGTCTATCTTTATCTATAATAATATAAGATAATAACCGAAAAGTGCAAACAATTCTTAAAATTATTATTTTAGTGGCAGCAATTTAACAATGGGTTGTTAGATTCATCTGAAAACTTTGTGGTTGAAAGAACTTGACCTAATAGACATTTTTACCTCACACCAGATTGTCTCTTAATGCTTTAACTCTATGTTATATGTTTAGCCATTACGGCCATGTTTTGTTGACGAAACAGAAAATAAAACTTTATTCTTTTTACCTTGCTGATTTTTTTTTTGTTTGATTACAGTCTATCTTTATCATTAATAATATTTATGATAATGAACAGAATTTAAAAACTTCCTTACAATTACCAATTTAGTGGTAACAATGGGTAATTAGATTCATCTTAAAATTTCAGGGCGGATATGACTTTCCCAAATAAATACTTTTACCTCCATCAAATGTGTCCTTGATTCTTTGGTTTTTGAGATAGAAGTCATAAACTGCCTTTCACTCCTATGTTCTATGTTTAGCCATGGCGGCAATGTTTTTGACAAAACAGAAAATAAAAACAAAAACTTTGTTCTAGATACCATAAAGATCATTCAGCTGAAGTTTGTTTGAAATTGGTTCAGTAGTTACAGCGGAGACGCTGTTTGAAAAATTATAAACGGACGGACGACGATTGACGCCAAGTTATGGCAAAAGCTCACGAATCGGAACGGTGCGCTAAAGACCCTAACATACAAGAAATATATTTACTGTTAAACGTAAATTCCCTTGTTTCACATCATTTTCTTAAACTCTACATCTCTTGTCTAAAATAGTATAATATACCTCTGATGTTCCACGGTATTGGGTCTTTCAAATTTTCTGTGACTTCTATGTGTTCATCTTTTAAAGTACTGTGGGAAACTTGTAACTTCCTCAGATTATCTGTCATCTCTGTGTGTTCAGTCTGTAAAGTACTGTGAGAATCTTGTAACTTCCTAAGATTTCCTGTCACCTCTGAGTGTGCAGTCTGTAAAGTACTG